>JASANE010005555.1:0-45480 GCA_030248225.1 Trileptium ribeirensis | reverse complement strand
TGTGACGCCGCGATGTCGCTGTCGTTCTATTCCAAAAAGAGCCCTAATACCTAGGTTAAACTGCGTGCAGACCTATTGGAATCAGATCATTTTTTGTATAAAAAACCTTACCATATAGCTCTGGATCTACGAGCCGAAGTAGGTTGTTCGCGCCGCACTTCTATTTGGTTTGCACTAGCTCACTAGTGTCAATCACAAAACGGTTAGACACAAGAAAAATAGGTCAATTGAGCCGACCCCGAGTATTAAAACATATACGTATTTATAAGTACCTTCACTTTGCTCGTTACAGTCCGCTGATATTGAGCAAGGATAACATTAGCGGTCGAAACGCCTTCTTAAACTACGACTAACGCCACGTAACAGAGACGGCTATGAATTTGCAGTTCAAAATTTCACTGCATATCGAATTTCGTATAATAAACACGACCTGTAATCCATCCTGATTCGTAAGCATTGTGACTTTGTCAAGTTAATTAATTGACTTAAAAAAATTTACTTAGGAGTTAGAGGGCTCAGAATACTCATTGCAGCTTTTTAGGATTTAGGCTTTTGAAATGGATTATTAGGGTATAGGAGTTTGCAATAAATATTACGAGTCCCTGAGTATATACCTGCTGTCATGTCATGTTATTCGAACCATACTATTCATTTTATTATATGTATTCATGTATTGAATGGTACCGCACTAATTGCTGAACTAAAGATTGTTAAATATCCTTTATGTATAAGATTGTTCCGTGTATATGTTTCATCATATTTAACCCCTCATAGAATACGATAAGCAGTCGAATTGCACCCTGATACTCGTGTCGCTTCTCCTTTGCTACTGAACCTAGTACATTGTTTAGAGTGTTGTCCCTTCTGTTTATTTACTGATAGCCTTCAGCTTATCTGAACCGGCCCATTGGTATTATTGAGCGATCAATGAGCTTTTACGACCTGTTAGCTGTATCGGTCGGCATACCTGTTCATTTTTCTTCTCCAATTTTTCTTTTTATTATGTATAATGTATAATCGCATAGTCTTAACCCATATCCGAATGTGTAACTGATATTAAATTATTCTTGAGAAAACCTTAGTGACCCTGCGTTGATTGATGATGTATATAGCGTATGATTACTGTATGATGTAGATACCAAAGGGATTCGAAATCGTCGTTCAAGTCGACGACCAGCCTTCAAGCTTGACATCGGAAAGGTCGCAAGTATTGGCTTGGCTCGCTGACTATTTATCGTAGTGCGGAATTAGATTTCCAAAGGTTCAACGTCGTTGAGGGTTCGGGGGTTTCTCAGTTAACTTCGTAGCGGGAACGAGTCGACATTAAACGTCTAGGGATTGTCGGACCCTAGTGGGGGCCACTGTAGCAATAAATCAGTTTAGCTGAAATTATATTTGGTGAACCCCGATAAGCCTATTGGAACTTCCGGGCTGATACTCGGATAGGGAATAGCGATATGGTCTCCTTGGCCTGTGAGCAGGTGACGGAGCCAATCTCCCTGGGGACCTCAAAGATAATACCATGTAGGCGACGTGCGCAGCCATCCGGCGGCATCCGAACACGTCCTGTGGAGCTCTCCTGTGGCTTGCTAAGCTACGTACCATACTGGATCTGGCGAGAGAGATGGTCCGGAATATGCAAGTTGGGTCCGCCCATGAGGTTACAATAGCTGGGGTCGTACGGACACCGCGTTTGGAAGCGCGTGGTGCAACAAAAATGCGTAAAGCCCTACTGAAAATGCATAATTCTTCCAACGCAACCTAAACCAAAAATATGTGGAACTCATTTATTAACACATCTACCTGAAATATAGTGTAATCTTAACTGCTATGTGTATTCAACCTGTTGCATATTAGAACATAGGTACACTATAAAGACATGCTAGTAACACGTAAGCGACGGTTAAACGGAACTGGCGTGGTTTCATCTAGTGGTAATTTTGTGTCATCACTTGTAACAGGCTTTGTGTTTGATGTATACACTACCCTAAAACTTATGTAACCCTGAGCCCATTGGAAACTCTAAAACCTCGTCGACCCTAAACTCAATCAAAACTGAAATCGCGCGAGGTATTTGTGCTAGTGTCTAGATAACCGAACCATCGTATTCAGCATACATATAAACCTATATATAGACCATTCTTGATGCTCTAAAGAAGCAAACAAACTATTGAAGACAGCTTTATATTCTGGCATTCGGGTTCATTGACTCTAAATCCACTGAAGACATCTGAAGAGTTTTGAAATATTTGTGCTAGACTCTAGATAAGTAAGTTACCATATTCAGTATACCGAAAAACCTTTATATATGCCATTCTTTAACCAAGCAGATGAAAAATCACGACATTTGGAAATTCGGTTCGTCGATCATAAATCATTTGAAACCCCATGAACAGGTATAATATAGTCAAATTAGACTCTAAATGGCAAAACTATCGTATTTAGCCTGATTGATAACCTAATAAACAGTCATTGTAAGGTACATCATGCCGAAATTTGAAAAATCACCATTTTACAATGGGTCGATGGGCCATACTCGGGCACATAGCGGCCTAGGGAGTGGTCTCAAAAAATATTTTTGGCCAGCAAGGTTGTAGATCTCGGGGAGCTGATTTTGAGTGGTACGAAGCCTATGTGGCAAGTTATGAGCTGCGAACGACCGGTACTCGTATGGTCAAATTTTGCAAAGGATCATTAAAAATCTGTTTTTTTACCATTTTGACGCCGAAGAAGGGGTCGCAACTAAAGCATTTTTACTATCGAATTTACCGAAATAGTTCCACCTGAACATGTGTTATGAATGGCATAAACAGATAAAAAAGAAATTTTCACGATTTTTCCAACTAGTACCCTCAGTAGAAACTCCGATCACTTCACTCACTACAAGTCGATGAACATATATATAGTTATAACATCTAGAATGTATATAACGGCAAAAAATAGCCTCTGGCGAATGCGAATCGTTTTGGTGCTCTTTTTGTGCTGCTCGCTGTTCTCGTACGCCTTGGCTCATGGTTAATATGCATAATTTACGTTTTTTCGGCCAGAAAAAATGCTTAACGCATCTTGGAAAATGCCAAAATTACGCAAAAAATATATGAAAAAACCACGCGGATATAGCCTGGACTCCTCACCAAACCGGACCGGCCTGGATCCCGCACTAGACCGGATCGGCCTCTGGGAACTGAACCTGCATTACTACTGCTAAGCATTACTGATGCTTAGCGTAAGATGTAATTTTGCAGAAACATCGTCAGTTTATTATAATGGAGCATATAGGTTTTGGAGTACAGTTGTTTTATCAGTAACAGTAACTGTCGCAATGTGTTAATAGGTTTGTTTTGGAGCTTTGTGTCACGTTCTTCCAGATTATGAGATAAATATACTGTACAACCTATATGCTACATTGTGCTTGTAGCATCAGATAGCGAATAATGAATGTTTTTAGCTTGTTAAAATCATTAAAAAGTTAAAATCGATAAAATCTTCGTTTTTACGACGTATATACATGCCTTAATATATGAATAGGACTGTTTCGTTACGACAACAAATTTGCATTGATATGAATATTTCGATAACAAAAATCTCTGTTAATATGTGTCTTGCAATAAGGAAAATTGCCTCAATGTTAACTGTTTGGTGTAATTTTTCATCATAAAACTACAAATCATGATTTTGTTTGCGCTTCATTTCGAAAGCTTCTAGGTATGAATATTTCCTTACATTTTAATTTTTTTGTATTCCTAACTACTGCTAGATTTTAATGCACTAAATTCGAAAAAATACACCATTTATCTGGCTTCTCATTTGCTGAAAATAGTGTCCGGGGGCTCCTTGTTAGAAACTGTGGCGCCGGATTATTCCAGGGGGCATGAACCAAGATGCATCTCCGGCTTCGAAATTAAAAATTTTGAACATTTTGATGTTTTTAGTGAAAAACGCTAAAATTGTTTATAAATGTTTTCAGAAATGGTGCAAAATTTTTCTAGTGAGGTTGAAAGAAGTTTATGGGCACTTCGTTTCATTAAGTAAAATAATATGTGATACTGAATTTCAAACGTCAAAATGAGATTTTTGTAACGTTTTTATGTCAAACTGGGGTTTTTACCTGGAGGAAGCAAAAATTTTCCCATGGCGCGTTTCACAAAGGGCCCGCCTCAACGGGGCACTTGTTTTGCTAAAAGCACGTATTTGAAGAGCCCATTTGTATCAGACCAACAGAGTTATGAAAGAAGAATAACTCATAATATATTTTGTTGCAAATAAATTGTATTTCTTTTAACCGCTTTTATCTATGTCTAAGCTAAAAGTACGATGCCGGTGGTTAAATAGCAATTCAATTCGTTTCAGTGTCATATCTTGTTGTGTTTAGTTATGGCAGAGGCATTACATAACTGAGAGTAACGATCTCCTATTGAACTTTTTCAACTTTCGTTTTGCGTTTTTGTTTCATTCAACTAACGGTAATAAAGTCCAATTTTTATAGTAGCTGGGAATTCAACGATTTTGTATTACGAAGTCAGCTCTGCACTTATAACACTATATATACACTTAATTATTCGCCGCAACATCATGAATTGTTTTAACCTTAAACTCTTTAATATTGTTTGTTTTTAATTTTTTACATAGGCAATGAAAAATAACGTTTCAATTCCTTGTGGCAAAATTTCATTTGTTGTTAAGTTGTTGGTCACATATCCACCTGGGTTCAAGGAAACATTTGACGACGTTCGTACTGTTATCTTCTGTAACGTCACAGTATTACGCTCGGTAACATCTAACTTGGCTGATGTAGTGCGTGTTGGTCGAGAAGTTTGTGCGATGCGTGGCAATTTGTTGGATTTTTTCTACTATCAACAAAATCCGCCCCTATTTTCCGGCAGAAAAGCGAACCTTCACTTAGATCGTATTTCTAATTCAGTAAGAATTTTAGATCATAATTGGGCTTTGAACTTTTGTATCTTGTAATCAGGGTTACGTAGTTTTTTGTTTTTCTTTTGCATAACATTTATGCGCGTAAAAGAGTTTTTCTTAAGTTCTATGTCTTTCACCTTGCTTCTCGAAACTACCAAAATTATATCCGAGTTAACGATCTGTATGTCCACTACTTTGAAACTGAGAACACTGAAAGTAACTTTGGATCGATGAACCGCAGTTCATCAGTAAAACTGAAAGACCATAAAGTACTGTAGCTATCATAAAACGTCAGATTTAAACATTTTAACGCATGACTGCAGTAGTGCATATCTAGACATCGGTGAGTAATTGGAATTCTGGGTCCGGATTCTGTTTCACGGCTTGCTAATATTTGCTGGAATCGAAGTTTCGGTTTCATTATGTATTTTTCGAGCTATACTAAACGGTTTGTAAGACACAAATGATAATGATTATTCAACCAAACGCTAGCATATAATTTTTGAAGTTCTTTGCAAGCCGTATCGTTGTTTAAGCTAGTTGGCGTTCAACTAAAGGGCAAATCCTCTTCATTTTTGCTATCGAATAAAAAATTTGATCGAAATCCATTCACCCGAATATGAGTTATGCGTGACAGAAATAGGCAAACAAATTTTGACGATCTTTCCTACTGGCGCCCTAAGTGGAAACTCCGCTCGCTTCGGTCGCCCCGTTTCAATAAATCCGAAACCAATGTTACTGCATTAAACAAATGGAATGTTGCAAAAATGAAATCTTTTTCATCGTCGGCGCTTATATACTTGTTTCGATTGAGTTAAGATGATAAAAATGACATGATGAAATAGCAATTTCTGGACGTCATCTATGAAACGATCACTCGACTTTATGTTTAATCAGCCAGGAATAGTGTACAATTGTAGGAAAAGACCATCCTAGAAAATATATATAGCTAAGCATTGCAAACTGTAGGTAATTGATTAGTGCACAATGTATATATGGTTTGTTTCAGATAAACGCAAAATTCAATGTTTTTGAGCGGAGCGAAGCGAAGCGTTATTATTTTCTATCTGGGATTAAAAAGGTCGATGTCCGTCCGTTCGTTCGGTCCGACGGATCTCAAGAACCACTGAACCGATTTTAAAAAACTTTTTTTGTTTGAAAGCCTATCATGTCAGAGTGTGCACCTGATAGTTGGGATAAAAAATTTTGAGTGGTTAATTAGTAATTAGCGAATTAGTTAAGCTTATGCAGCTAAAATAGAGAATTTTGCAATATATATTTGTGTTATTTATTGAAATAGAATCGTTTCGATCAAACCATTATAGGGTTTTTGGGTCGAAGAATTCAAATATATTTTTACAATGATAAAGCCCTATGCAATGTAGTTATTTGAAGAACATAAAATTGAGTACATTCGTAGTGCCACAGCCCAAGCTCCGCTCACAAATGTAGTTCCACTACCGACTAGTCTAATTTTCTAAAAATACCAAATTATCATTTTTATCATTCAGTGTACGGGATAAGAATTAATATTGTAATGGCTCTACTACCCGACGTTAACATCGTGTCATTTTATTACAGTTTTTGAGATCATTTCGAAACGTAACATTGGTCAATGTAGACATCGTGGACATGGCTGATTTGGTGGTTTCATTACGGTCACTGCAAAAATATTGGGTGAATTCGTTAAACTTGTTTCTTTGAACTTTTATTTAGTGTATTTTATGTTCCTTATTTTTTGAATACATTTTAATATTTACATACTTGGTAGTTTTACATAACTCCCAGTTATGTGTTATTGCTCACATTAAGAATAATACCGGTTCCTTCAAGGAGGTTCTGACTTAAATATATAGATAATTCTGGTTTCGAAAGCTATCTATGTATCAACAAAAAACCTTTTCACCATAATTTCTCAATTGAGAGAAGTTTCCAGCAGTATATTAGCATATTTCTGTGTCTACATTTATTTGCTATTTTGCGAAACACATAATGTAATATGTTTTTAGAGTTATGGAGAAATCCACAATAGTATACATTGCGATCAGCAGCACTGGTTAACTCATAGGGCAGACGTATGTCAAAGGATTTTAGAGTGTGTTGGAATTATCCTAACGATAGGATGTGTTGTTTGAATATTGTAAATAGTTCTTTGATGTTTAAAGCTGTTCGTACATAAGAATAAGTGAACTACTACGTACGATAAAGAGTTGTTTACATGTGATCGGACATCAGTCCAATCTTTCGGAGAGGCAAGCGACTTCTTTGGATTCTTGTAAACCTCTTCAACAGGATTCGAACGATTGAGATTCAGTTCAGATCTAGCATGTCTGAGCTCATGGAAATTGAATATATGCCGTACTGTTTCAGTACATGCAGGTTGGAGACTAAGTTTCTATTTCGGTTAGAGACTCATTCAGGTTCGGTTTCGTCTCTTGTCAGAAAGTACTGCTTGCTGTTAAGCTGGAGTTATGTACCACCGGTCCTTATTTGTGACAGCACTACTTTCTTAAGGTCAATATTATTTTTTCCGTCCCGGTACACGCACCGCTGTGTCATAGGATGGTAATCTCATTGATTTCCATTTCCCTTTGATGCCTTGCTTGATACACATCTTCGCAGCTGAGTAATCCAATGGCACAAGGCTTTTTGTTCCATTGCTGTTGTTTCGTCTTTTGAACTCCTGAAGCAAGAAAATGACGATAAAAAATTATTTTGAGTAGATGATCGGTCAAGATCTAACCTTAAACAAGAGGTTACTGCAACCTTACATAAAGTTACGGTGTTGAATATAGTTTTAGCGCGCCGGAATTGGTCATGTATTGTCAAGTGTTTTGGACGACTATGATCTCTACGAACAGTACTACTCAGCAAAGAATCGCAGCGCAACGTTAGTGGACTTTTCCACTTGTGACGCGAGAAGTAAGTTTTTTTTCGAAACTTATTTAATATGCAGTAAGATCAATCAAAGTTCGAAGTAGTTTGTATTTTCTTAGATTCCTGTAAAATATGTATGTACTCGGTTTCCTCTGTTCAAAGCATGGCGTTTTCAGTATATAATAATAGGATATGTCCTATACAGCTGTTTTTGGCTGCCACCATTGATGAGCAAGGCGAATCCGTCCATCACATCGTATTTTCTGGAAACTGAGTCAAATTAGAGGGAAAATGGCAGTTTTTCGATGGTAGCTGGGAAATCTCGGCTCTATAATGATGAAAATATTAAATTTGCAGGATTATTAAAGACAAACAGTTTAGAAGTAAATGCGATTAATGTTTGAATGTGTGTTAAATGTTAAATGTTGGAAACTGTGTCAAATGTTTGGAAACTCATTAACAGTAAATAATAGTCAAATTATACACAATTGAATTAAATTTTTTGGACTATCTATAAATAAGAAATAGTGTAATTAATTCGACTCAGGAGAATTTTGTTTGTTCATATAGCGCCCGAAGTTAAGTACGCTAGGAAAATTAATAACGATAGAAGGTAAAAACTGTTCGTTTTGCTTTCCTTGTGTAAAGTTTTGAGGTAAAAAATTTAATTAATTACACTTAATTTACTTAATACAATTAATTTAATTGGTAAAATTAAATTATAACAATGTAATGTTAATATTCTACTTGTAGTATAAAGCATATTTTTATAACAGGAAGTACAAATACAACAGTCGTTCCGAAACGTTGACTATTATTTCCAGGTCGTAACGAAGTATTACGGTTACGATATATCGAAATTTCTAAAATCGGTAAATATACTAGGAAATACGCTGAATAAGATATGATAATATTTATTAATTACTACTGGAAACAGTTATTACGTTGCTAAGAGGAGTGGGGTGAAAAAGGTTCGTATATCAGTGTTGTGCTGTAGACGAATAATTGACACGCGGACTAATTGACAGGAAATAGCTCTTGTGTGCGTAGCGTTTATAAAAATTTCATCAGCTTTATTACTACTTTGTTTACAATGGGCTTCAGGATTAACTGGCTTGTTTTATGTCTGAAAATTTATGTTCTTTGTTTGCATATTGTTGTTTAAACATTAATTACCACTATTTATAATGCTAAAATATTGTTTTTTAGCTTGAAAGTACGTTCACAGTAGTAAAAATACATGAAAATATCGAAATATTTTGTATTTTTAAGCAAAATTTATCCCCCACTTTAAAATTTCCACCGAGGATGAACATGGGGGCGCCCCGAAATTTCCCCCCCCCACTTTTCGGAGGGCTGTGGACAGGCCAGATTAATAACATCGAAGTAGTAGTTGTAACGTTACAACACTGACAGATAGATTTGAGGAAGCTTGTTTTGTTGGACTGATTTTACACCCACCTTGTAAAGTCGTGTCTATAATAAAAAAATCATTATTGTGACCTAGCTGAAATATTGTGGGCTTGTGCGAAGTCTCGCTTTGTAGCGCAGTTGCTATAGTTAACGAAGGAAGAAAATATTGTTTAAAGCGTTCACTTTGTAACGTGTTTGAGTTGGATTAATACCACTTGCCATTATTTGATCAATTATTGTTGGTCTTTGTAGATTTGTTCTGGCGAATTTTTCAACGTCGAAACAACGAAATGTAGCAGGTTAATAAATTGGCTATTGTAAATTGCATAATTGTTTACTATTTTCGCACATTTAGGGTTCAGAAGGTTTTGTTCTGCGAATAAGAATTATTTTACTTCACTAGAGTCATTTTCAAACGTATCATTTTCTAGGTTTTGCACCAATGAACAGAGCTTCAATCCGTATGCGTGGGCTGCCAGCGGCTAATATGAGTGGCTCGTATCGTGGCTCATTTCAAGGGAAGCGTCTTCCGGAACCGACCGAGGCGCGTGTCAATCGCTCATCACCGTCTCTATTTTCTGCTCTATTCGCCAATGTTTCGGCATCCGCGAGTGAAATTGATACTTCTACCCTGGAGCAGCTCAGCCGCAACGAGGAACTCAGTGCTGAGATTATTGAATCCGGATTGCGCGATTCAAACGCTGATGAAGTTTTCCTTGTGCGAAATGTTTCGATTATTTGTGGTGGATTTGTTGTTGAAAACGACAAACGTATGTTTTTATAATGGTCCGAAGTAGTTAATGAAAATATAAGGGTGAAACCTATTCATTGATTAATTGTGGGCACTGTATTCGATTTTTCAGCGTTGGTGGCTTCTAACTACTCTTACATAACACCAGAATATAAGTTAGTGTAGGCAAGAGTGCATTAGGGAAGAGTATGATACTTCACTGCACTCACATGTTAGCCCGTGTTTGATGATACGGGTTTTTTCGGCATGACCCCCCAGTTTCTGGCGGCGGTAGCTCGGACCCCCGTCCCCCAGTTTTTTTGAGAGCGGGTAGGCAGCTGCTCTCCCCCAGAAATTGGTGGGGGTCCGACCTACATCCCAAAAAAACAGGAGGAAGGGTCCGAGCAACGCCCCCAGAAACTAGGGGGTCAGGCCGAAAACGCCCGTATCATCAAACACGGGCTAAGATGTGAGTGCATTGGGTTCATTATCTTTTATGTCTCAGAAGCTGGACCACATTTCTACACGGTGATAACAGAAATGTATCTAACCTAGCCTAATGTATCTATTTTATCTTAAAATTTGTGATTTTAAAAATATTTTGTCTTTTTGGTCATTTGAAGAAGATAATATAAAAAATTCGTCGGTTGCGATATGACTACAGTCACCATAGTGTTGCCACTGAAGCACTGCCTGTGTATAATTAATTTTACGGCACTTTAAGCGGGCTTAGGGGCCTTGATTTGGAACGACAATAATCGCAGAGTAGCTAAGTTTTTCTTCACTTTGCCGGTTACTAGTGTTGGGAGATAATTTTCGTGGAACATTGGTGACCGCATCAGCCACGTTTATCAAAGAACGCTGGAATAACTAGTTCTGGACTGTTTTGACCCGGAAGATTAGGTCGGAGCTCTTAGCGATCACAGTCATTGATATTACATTTCTTATCGAACGAAAAAATTTGACGAAATTCATTCACTCGATGATGCATTATTAGTTAAATTATTTTCAACAGAGAAATTACTTTCACGATTTTCCTCCTAGCGATTTTAGTGGTAACTCCGCGCGCTTCGCACGCTTTGTTTCAAGAACTTGTGCTGCTGGCTGAATAATTGATACTGTTTTTCTCCAATTTCGGCATTGTGTTGATTTTCATATTTTTCGGCAAGTTTATACATGGGCGGAATGAATATTTCAGATGGACAGCTTTATGCTCGGAGTCCGTTCGATTCGAACTACAATTAAATGGTATCGCGATAACGTCGTAAAAATGGGACCGCTTTTGAATCAGAGCACGTTTGGAAATGCTATGCGGGTAAGTACATTGACTAATTAATTAAAGCTCCTGACGTCGTGCATAATATGTCAGTCGAAATCTGACAGTACACTACAGGTACAGTAGGATAACTATATTGCTTGATTCTGCTGACGCCACACATACCGATTGCAAACGAATGCCTGTTGTCTTTCGAACGAGAGACCATCGAATGAGTTGCAGGCGGTGCTATAAGTACTGCAAGTCAATTTTGAGTGATCTGGAGCAGTTATTTTGTATGAGTACTGTAGCTACAACTTTTTCATTTTGGACATGCTATATCTGATTGTGCTGCTGAATGTGAAAACAATTTGAAGCATTAAGACAAGAAAGCTAATACACGTTAAAAGCTCCAATACCACAGGCGTATAAAAAGGTGTTCAGATCCATACAATGTCGGAAAGCATAGTCGGAAATGAAAAAATCAAACTATCACGTTCTTTTTTGTTTTATTACAAATAAATGGGAAATAATCATAAAACAGGTGAAATGTATCTTTGATCTTCTCTTGTGCAACAATCTTACAAAATTCATCCACAAAGAATGGCCTAGCGTCGTGGTCTTTTCAAAGCACATATATTCCTGTCTTTTATCACTATAAGTACAGGGCTACACGCATTAAACATAGTTTTGTGGCGAAAACTGATCTATCCTTGGTTAGTGCTTTTATAATGTATGTATATGCGCATGACGGAATTGCCTTGCAACACTAACACGTAGGACCCAATATAACTAATTCTATAACTTAAAATGGAGGTTAAGTATACGAGTACGCAGGCTTATATTCCACGTGTTGTATGAACATATTAAGCAACCAATGTTAATTATAGTTCCAAGTTATGTCCTGCCAATATTTTTGCATTTCAGTGGCATAACAACGGAGCAATAAATTAGCAGTATCACTAGTATCTCGCAAGCGATGGTGAAACGGAGCGAGAGCGTTTCAATGTTATTATTTAGTTTAATCACATGTAATAGGCTGTCTGATGTATATACCACCCTAAAACCCTTTGAACTCTGAAAACATTGAAAACCTTGTCGACCTTAACCCCATCGAATAATAATATTATTATGTATAAACACTTAAATGTTGAAATATATTGTAGTGGTGCAATATGTAATGTACAGTATAGGTGCTATTACAGTTATTATCTCGCGTTTATTCAGGGTGCTGATCTCGGTGCTGCGCGTGGTACCCGGTGCCTAGTAGGTGAGGATATATTCGTACTCTGGCTGACAACCAGGATTCATTGTTGCCATTTGTTTTCAAAAGCTAGTGAACCATAGAACCATACATAACTTGCTTGGTTTATGAGTGTATAAAATGTTAGTGGAATGTCTCGGTGATTAGGGGTTAGCGAGGGTGGTCAGCAGGAGCCTTAAGCCTGCTGAACTGATTTTGTGGGTGACAAAACGCAGTGGAAAGTCTCTAGTCATAGGTGAAGTGACGCTGTCGGTGACCAACAATGATAAAAATGTCTCCAGTCATGGGTCAAAGCTATGAGCGGTGGAGAACCCATCAATGTCAACGTGTGGCAGAGATGGGCCCTCGCGCCGGGCATTCAGGAGAATTTGGTTACATTTCGGTGGACCCTCGGTCAAATTTTATCGATCTTGAGCGACTTGGTGATGGGGGCACGATATCACTAGCCTTAGTATCATGCTAGGTGAGGGAAACGCGAAAGTCATGCGGCGATAGGTCAACTACGACGGTTCTAGGCTTGAGGAACCCCACACGTAGGTGGTATGCACCAAATGATCGCGTACTGCCTGAAGGAGTGACAGCAAATTATAGCAACTGTGCGAACGACCATGCAGTGCCATATAGTGGCAGTACTGCCGGCCTCTATTTGTGGAGGCCCCTAAAAATATTGGCCAAACAAGGATCATCGCACATCTTCCTGGTTGGCAATCCGAAACCAGCGTTCTCCACTCAAGCTATAAGAAAGTCAAAATCAAAATATCAATCGCTGCGTGTAACCTTCGCATGGTGGTCGACAATAATGAAAGCCAGAAAGACGCTTGGCCGTGATTTGTCAAAAGTTGGAGAGATATGGTATCCCGATCGTGGAGCTTCATGAGACCAAAATAGGCGGCCAAAGCCAAATCCGTGACGCAAGACATACCATATTCCGGCGTGGTAAAACAGGAATGAGAAGAGAAGCCGTTGGTCAGCAATGAGCATTTGTCGAAACCCCCAAACCGGCCTTCAGAGATTAAGGTGGTTGGGAGGAAGGAATTTGTGACGGTTATAACAAAACTAAATGTTGCAGCTTATATTTCGCCTGTTCATCACAAACAAAGCCTTAAATAAAATGATGAGTGGCCTCCAGAAAATGCGTCAAAAACTATATACATGTAGCAATAAAATGCAATAACAAGATTAGCAGTTGACCTGGGTGCGCGGTTTGCCCCAGCTACCCTCGGCTTGGGGATATTCCCCCAAGTATTTTTGGTTCCACAAGTCTTTACCTGGGAGCTCAGCTCAAAACCCCGCAGAAAAAATGTTGGTCCTGTGGAGATACTTGCTTGAAACTGATCGAGCGAAACGAGTGGTGTTTTCACAGGGAATTAGTAAAAATCGTAAAAAAAATTTTGTATGTCGTTGTCACTCATACATCTTCGTGTGTGGGGATTTCGACAAAAGTTTTTTTCGATAACAACCCGAATGCCTTTATAGCTGAACGCTATGAGCGCTGAGATCCAACGCTCACATCTTCCAGGCTAAAATAACAAAAAAGTGGTTTTTACGTTTTCTTTGCCAAATCTGGCCATAACGGTTACATGTGCTTCGTAGCCGATATCTCGCGGTATTGCCTTCGCCTCAATAGTTGAAAGCTTAGATCGGAATCATCCCATTGAGATCTACGAGTTTGCTTTTGCTTTTGCAGTGCTTTTGCAGAATCACTCCATGGACCAATGTGGCTCATCGTTCTATTCCCAAAAGCATGGATTTTTGCCATTTCGTCATGTTTTCATTATTATTGCGTGCAGGGCATCGAGATATTCGCCACGCTGAATACGACGGGTTTCAATGTTTAGTTATATATTGCGTATTGATCATCAAGATTGGTCTTCTGGATTTTCGGTGCGTTAAATGCTGTGGTTTGGTTATTTAGAGCATAGCGTGAATATTTCATGCTTTTTCAATGGGATTCGGGTCGACGTACTGGATTTGTAGCATGTGGTCAGTCTTCATTATTTGGCTATGTATTGCATGCTGGTGTATATAAAAGGTTTTTCATTACTTTGAATTGTGGAACGTCGATTAGAGGCCACGAACCTTTGGTCCGTCTGGCTGCCCGACAAGACACTGTTTACTGATGTGGCTGTCATGCAGCCTTAGAAATGGGTTTTGTGGCCCTGATTACCCAATAATTATGCTTATATAGGTGATGATGGGTAGATTTTGAGGAAAGGCGTCGTCTTGATACCTGAGATACCGAAAATTTTTGATTTCAGAAATTATTCAGTAGATTTCGGTTTTTTTCTGTTTTTTCTATCCACTAGAGTCATGTTATCGCAATTGCCTGATACTGTTAACTTTGTTATGAGTCGACGAGTCCAATGTTGATAAGTTTTTCAATGTTTGCGATATTCCAAGGCTGAGACGAGTTATGGCCAAAAACTGGTCAAATTAGGCTCATTTTCGTCGAATAAGGGACTGAGAATTTTTCGAGATGTTTTTTTGTTTTTTCAATTTTTACTTTAGCTAAAGTTTTGTGTGTCATCTTTTTGCATGTTGTATGTATATATTCTGGCCTGTCTACAGTGGGGTGGGGGCCCTTACTTTCCAAATCCCTCATGTCCGCACCCACTTGGCCGATACTACCATGTTCAACTAAATCGAAAATTTTTTAGTCCCTAGATTCATGTTATTTGTATGTAAAATATTTTTAAAAGTTAATTACCACTATTTAGGTCAGGAGCCAAAACAAATTTGCTGGACTAAGGGTCCATTTTTTGAAAAACCCTTTATTTGATCTGTGTAGTATGTGAAGTTCTAAACGCGGAAGTACGTAATTTTCATGCTTGTCCTGCACTCATAAATGTTTAAAAAATTTATTTAGAGCACAGATATTGTAATTCTGTAATAACGGTATGTGAACATTTTTCGCTGCTTTAAGCAACTGTTGTGGAACACAGCTGATAATGGCGAGCAGCTTTCTCGATTGTTATGTATGTTTCAGTATTACTAAAACCTTATAATAATGAATTTTATGTATCAGTAGACTGCATTAACAAAAAATATAAAATTGTGTTAGACAAAAACAGAACCATTAATCGCGCACTGTCCGGCAAACATATATTTTTGATAGCGATAAACTTAAAGTCTATGTACCCAGGCTATTTCAGGTTGGCCGGATAATTCAAGCATCTGATGGTTCGGTAATGCTCGTTTTCTTGCTCACTTTTTTGATAGCGATAAACTGAAAGTCTATGTACCCAGGCTATTTCAGGTTGGCCGGATAACTCAAGCATCTGATGGTTCGGTAATGCCGATGTGCCTGGCTCCCCTCTAGTTGGGAAAGCCAGAAAATAGGAAATTTAGCATTTTTGGTCAAAATTTATCCCCAGTTTGAAATTTCCCCCGTGACTGAACATGCCCCCACTTTTCGGGAGGCTATGGACATTATTTTTTATTCGACAAATATTTTTAAAAGTTAATTACCACTATTTATAATGCCAAAACGTTTGGTAGCATGGAAACACTTGGACGACACTAAAAGTACATGAAAATACTGGCTTTCCCAAGCTGCCTCAAAAGTACCCGGGGGAACCGAACTGCGTGAGAAATTCGGTTTCTCCAAAGGTCGAACTAGTGGTTTTAGGGCTGAAAATGCGAAAATGGCATAAACGACCGATTCACAGTAAATATAGTAATGCAGATTATGAACTGAAATTCTATAGGTTCACGGCAATTAAAGTGTTTTTAGCCGAAAGGGCAAAGTTTAGGGATTTTTTGAGTTTTATATGGAAAAATTGGCATATTTTTTGCTTCGCAAAAAATTCACCTACTTTTTAGTCGTGCAGAAAAATGCCTGAGGGTGCGGGCTGAACTGGGGCGACGACAAAAACATTGGGAAGCCGATGTGCCTGGCTCCCCTCTAGTTGGGAAAGCCAGAAAATATGAGGAAATTTAGCATTTTTGGTCAAAATTTATCCCCAGTTTGAAATTTCCCCCGTGACTGAACATGCCCCCACTTTTCGGAAGGCTATGGACAGGGCAGTATAGTAAGTCAAATTGAAAAAGAAATTTTTAATTTAAAATTCAAAATGGCGAAGTGCTCTTGTGCTGCATTTGGCCTTTCGCACTTTTTGGTAGTGTGGGCAGATTTTGGTCATTTTTCATGATAGTTATTTTGAATGAATATCGGGAATCTAGAACAGACTAAATCCATATGAGAAGTTTTTCGTATTTGCCCATGACCACGTTACCGAACCCGTTACAAGACATCCCATATGTCCAAGAGGGTCGTGCTTTTCAGGGATTGTGAAGATTTTTAAACTGGAACGTCTGCGAACCAGATTTACCGATAAAATATCGTCTGTCGTTATTTACCTGCCCGAGCGCGATTTTTCGCGCTATCAGATAAACTGTTATGAATCTTGTGGCATTCAGAATAGGAGGTGTTTTTAACTCCTATCAGACCATCATAAAGCATCAAGGGCTCCAAATTTTTTAGAACGGTATATACAGCAAACACAAAGTCTGTTACACGTGACTATTCGTAACGACATCTTATTCAGATGAAACCACGCTCTCTTCCTTTCACGCTCACGTCCGAGATACTAGTAATATTTCAATCAGTTTACTTTGATTTGATATGTATATGAATCCGGACTTTTTGCGCCTCTGAGACTATGGGTCATAACATGTTTTTTCAAACCGGACCTTGGGTCCAGAATTACAATTTATTGGCTCGAGAATTTCACGTAATTTTACACAATAAAGAAACGTATTTATGCGAATCGCAAACCATTGTTAGGGAAAACTGGATTAATTTCATTCGGTTTTTCCTAACCGAATTTGGCAAAATCAATTTCAAGTGCCAGAAATTAAACCTTGTGTTCGAATAGAATTTCGGCGATTTCAGTTTGCAGAAATTATGTTCCCTAATACATTATCATGTAAATTTGGATTATTCAGTGTTCGCGAACAAATTTAAAGCAAATCAAATCGACAAATTTTCGTTCTCAAAAATTTGGGTAACTTTACCTCGATTTTCGCGAACACAAAATGGTTAGATTTCAATCGTGAGCGCTGTGTTCGCGAACAGTTTTGCGCCGAATTTAAATTGACCAAAAAGCGTTCCGTAACAAATATTATGCAAAATAGGATGGTTGGCGGGGTCACCTTACGTTTACTCGCTCATTACGAAACACAATTTGATGTTATTACATAATTACAAATATATAAATTATTCTCTGCTTGTCCCAAGCCAGGATAAACGTGAGGGCCATCCGTGAAACCAGCAGCAAGAAACCATATACACATGTAAGCGTAAATGGCTAAAAGCCTGCACTTTGTAATAGTATTTATTAGCAGACCCTATGATTCCGAAGCCGTAATTGCACTGGGTCCATGTAAAAATATTTAGGCCCATACCCACCTGTGGACCCAACAAAACTTTGGGTCAGAGACTTAGATTCGGCTCTGACCCCTAACAAGTTGTAAATATGCGTCAAGCCGGTGACTTTTGTAAATAATGAAAATTTTAGCAAAAATTAGAGAAAGTTGATGAAATTTCAGCAAAGGTAGCCAAAAAGTGAGAAAAATTGTGGCAAGAACTGCGGAAAATTTGTAAAAATGGAGAAACGAAAATTGCGGTGGTCATAAACGAGAATTTTAGTGGAAGGGAGGTGGGTACTCGATCTTTGGAAGCACGCCTGCGCTTGGTGCACCCGAGACGGGCATCAGAGGATGGTGGTGAGTAAACTTGAAAACATTAAAAAGGCTACAAATTTTGCCATATTGAGGTGAATTCTATATGGCAAACTGGCCTGGTGCGAACACAAATAAAAGTAAATGTTGAAAAATTTAAGCTTCAGATGAAATTAGTCCCTAGATAGGCTACTAAATTGTATATAATTACAGATAGAGATTTTCGAATTGTATATAATTACCGCGGGCAGCGGAGATTACCACCGGCTGGGCGACTTTATAGTGTTTAAGCTGGTTGATTTAGTCACTGCCCTCAATCCGTATCGATATGCCAAATAATTAAAATCATTAATGATGTAAAATCGTTGTTCTCGTTCTGGACAAACTTGAGTTTATGCTACGATGGGTGGCTATAACGCCTTGGAATTTGTGATGCGCAACCGATTTTACACACATTGGTTTTTTAACATTTCGGGTTGAAATCCAATTATATTTATCAACCGTCCTGATACTTTGTAAACTTGTGATCCAGTTTGTTATATAAAGCCCATTCGTGTTCATATTCATCTCATTATATTGTTGTACTTCTATTATGTAAATTCGCGACTGCAACAGATGAACCCATTAACCAGTTTGTGTAATGCACGTCGTAAGCTATTGACCACAAGTTTGCTGCTGTTATCTGTAATTTCAGGTTTGTTTATGCATTCTCTATCAAAACGAGTCTTACTAGCACACAGTCTTCTGCAAAATTTATTGACACTGAACATTTTTGCTGTATATATAATAAAAAGGTAGTTAGTTTCACCCTGTACGTTAATCGCGTTTTATGTACGCATATTTTTATTTTAGCGACTAATTTTAGGCCTTATATTTGATTTTGCATAACAAATGCATTTTTATACTTCAGTGTTTTGCAACGAATAGACTTGTGGCCGTCCGGGACGAGGCAGCCGTCGTTCGCTTGGGCAAATGCCTTGCAGATTACAGTTACTTCTACACGGCTATTGTTTTTGAAAATATGACCAATAGCTCTCTTAGCTTTCCGCCACTCGTTCGGTACAAGATCCGCATGGAAGCATCGTTCGTGGATGGAACTACGAGGATACAAGACAAATGAGGACTGGGGTGTCAATCATAGCTGGTAGTTTCCGAAGAGTTTTGTCGATTATGATGTTAATGACATGTACCTTAAACATCGTGTTAGATGATGATTAATCTTTTGTTTAATTTATTTGCACAATGATGTGTAGTGATTACTTATCAAAAGCGAAAATCTGTTAAAATTTTTTGATACTGTAGTCTACAAGTCACGAATTTCTTGATAAAAATTTTGTTTATATAGCCTCGGTGCTGTTTATTTACTGTGCTGCATTATACTAACAACTGTAATGAGTTTGTTCTTTTTCATTACTCCAGAACGTGAAATACCTGTAATAATTAACATTATTGTGAAGCATTATAGCAGATTTTGGACGTCTCCATGCATTTGGTTATAATTGTTGACGGGTTCTAGTCGCTAGACGATTTGCATGTCATACTACAAAACTGCTTTTGCTGCACCCTTTATTTTAGTGGCATTATCTGAAGAATATTGAGATGTTTTTGAGCATTTGAAGACTGATTCATTATTATTCTGTATCATTCTGCGCTTTATCTGTCTCGTGGGTGGGTTTTCGTTGTGTCCAAAATTCAAGGTGGCTTTTATGGCTCCCGTTGATATCTTATTTCGTTGGTCGGCGATCCATTTAGGGCGCTATTTTTATCATCGGAAGATACTCTTCTTGGTGTAATCGCATTATGTATTGCATATATTACAATATTGCATTTATATACTTAGTGCTGTACCAAGTACGGTGGAATACATACATAACGGAGAGCTACAAGCTACACTGCACGATATATAGCCAAATTGAGACGATTATTAAATTTTCACAATATATGCACCAATAAGCCGTAAGATCAAAGCTTATGTATTCTCTGCACATTCGTAATGTATTATTTTATCGGTGTATCCATATGAGTTTATTCTATTCAGAATTTTGCTACGAAATTCAGTGGTAAAAGGATTTCTCACGTTTAAACGGGTTAAAATTTGGTGTTATGTTACGTGCTCCCAAGTGGTTTTAAAGTTCAACAATGAGTGATTTTCATTTATCACCCAATCGTTGCTCGAGACTTACTCTACGGTCCCAAAATCTACAATTAAAATCAAAATTAAATGCTCTGAAGTTGGAAACAAAGTTGTTTGATTTGGGTCATTTTCGTTTACACGAAAATCGATCATTTTCGGCTAGTGAAACGTAGTTCAAATGTTTTAAAGTGAAAAATTGTTTGCGATTATTTTGTGATTGTATAACGAACGAATTAAGATTAAGCGAAGATCGATTGCGATATCATTCGATTTTGACTGTGTTCGATCTTACGTGCTCTTAATTCTGACTGTAACTGTATAGTTAGTCATGTTCGGGAGACTGTTAGCTATGCATTTCCGCCCTGCATTTATGTCCTGCACCACTTTTTAATATCCTTGTTATAGAATTTGGTCTGGCGGACCACGCGGACGTGCATTCATCGATTTGAAATACATTTACTTTGGATTTCTCTATCTGCAAGATGTGGTAGACAGATTCTTGATTAAAGAGCATACGAATAGTTCAGCTCCAGTTGGTGCGTTTCTGCAGCAATATCCTGTGACTTGTTACCACCAAGACAAGTAAGTCTATTTTATGAAAAATTGTCATGTATAGTACAGTCATTGTAATAATTATTGCGTGCAGTCGAATTTTAACCAAATTTCGTGTAATCAAAACAGATCGAAATCTCGGACAATTTTATGGTTCTTACTCTATGATTGTATCTTTATACTATTTTTCTATTTTATTTGTACCACTTTTAGTGGGAATACGTTTCCCACTTTTTTCTGTCTCCGCAAACTGTCGTTTTCTCCTACCAGCTTTTGTTGTGTCCCATTACTTGAATTTTCGTCCTGTTCAACATTTGTTTCAAATTTGAACAAAAAATTAACCCCATCCCATTAAAAGTGGACGAAATGATACAAAAAGCGACGGCGTCGTCCCACATCGTATATAATTTAACGTTGTATAGAGTGTTACATCTTCTTCATGGGTACCTATATCATGGGCGATGCAACTTGTGGTTTGAATGCCCCGATGTAACTTAAGTTACTACTTTTTTCTTGGTATGTCAGTACTATTAAATTATTGGGTTAACAGAATTTAATGGCATAACAGAAATTCTCAATTTTATAATTATGTAAAAATAAGGTATTGGCTCTGCGTTGATATTAATATTTGAGTTTGTTGTTTATCAAAATATTTTTAAATAGCTAGTCGGTGTGACGAAAATGAACCATAGTAGCTATGTTGGTGTTATTTGTAATATACGTAAAAGCGCTTGGTCTATGATGGAAAATATTCTCTTAATTTATTGCTGAACCGTGTGGTAAATTCTGTAACTATTCGTATAATATAATATATATAAATCATTTGCGAAATTACTAAAATTACACAGCTTTCGTGAAATATTGTGAAATTAAACAAAGGTGTTAAATTTTTTGACTCTTCTACGAAAATAATTGTATACCGTATACATTTTGGCACAAAATTCTGGCTTCTTCATTAAAGCTCAAATTTTGTTCAGGGGAGGGCACAATCCAAAGTGAGCTGGCTTTTTCCTCGGGCACTGGAGAGCGTTTCATGGTTCAACTGGGATTTTATTTGAGTTGATTGAAACACAGGACTCCTGTTTTTACCAGCGGAACTTAAATAATTCCAAAGGCCGTCTATCGCCGCAGTTTATGTCCAGAGCATTTTTGTTACATCCTAGAGCTTCGTTCCCAGCATTTCTCGGAATTCTTCCACTAATCTACGTTCTGAGATTCCGTAGACAAGAAGGTATTCTTTCTAATAAACTAAAGTTTTAAAATGTGGTATATTTTTATAGTGAGATGAACAATGTAAGATTATTTAGCTTCTGGTGTGTTTCTTGTTATTGCTTCATAAATGATGTTCAACATTCGTATTGTATGAAATATTAGATCGAATACTTTACCCTTGTTCTAAGTAAATCTGTTTGGCTTTGCGTGAAAGTGAGTTTTGTGTGACAGATTTTTCTGATTCATATTATTCATTGTTCCAATGATTGTGAATTGTATACAGTACCAGCTCTAACAAAGCGCGTAAAATGTTATGCATTGAGCTGTTTTGTGAGAACGATGATTGAACGATACCAAATCTTTTAAAGACGTCATTTCTGTCACAGAAATTAAGATAATTGATGCTATTTCCTATCAAACATTATTATCCACTGTTAACTAATTACAGTCGCGGTTTTGGTAACAGGCAAGACAAAAAATAGCTTTTAACATCCGTTACATATAAAACCTCAGTTGATTCGCCGCCTGCCTTTATGCAATTGCGCTAACCTTTATTACAGATTTGTACTTGCCACTGCCGGCACAATACCGCTTTTCATGGTAGTTTCATGGATCTTCACTGCTGCGATGATCATTAAAAGTGTGGTCCTCGAAAAAGAACAACGCTTGAAAGAAGTTATGAAAGTATCTGCAATTATTGTAGCGCGGAGAATACTTTGAAAAATTTGCGATAATATCCTAGCTATCTGGAGTAATATAAGTTTTATGGTAACCCGCGAGAATGCAAACCTGGCAGGGCTATGGGATTCCTACAACGAATAATGATGTTTTTATTACGCTTGAGTAATGTTTGTTTTTGACTCTCATTTTGATCTGAAGCCTTGAGGACTTCAAATGTATTCAGGCGCAAACACTTTTGTTATGGAAATGGTGCCAGCGAAGCGAATGCCGATTTCTCTAATAGTACTTAAGCGTGGAAAAATCTTTATCTGTAGCAAACATAATACGACAACGTATGGTTGAATTTCCTAAATTTTCTAAAGCGACGCAGGCATCGCATCGTAAAACCGAGACTACCACGCAATCACAGAATCTGTTCGTCGATATCTAAAACTTGGCTGACAGCACTTTTTGCGCGGCCACTACCTGGGCTCCTTTGGGCGCGAATATGGCTTGTTTGCCTTTTGCCAGAAATGTTGGGTTTTTAAATTTCAACATGCTATTGCCTGTTTTTACCTTATACCTTTTTACCTTTAGACTACATTATGATGATTGGTTATCCATGTTATAGATAAGTAGTGGCGGCGTGGCCGAGTGGTTAGAGCGCCTGCTTCATAATCGTGAAGTCGGGAGTTCGAATCCAGTGGTCGCGCTAATCTGCTTGTGCAAGGGACTCAGCCACAATTGCTTCGCAGTATCTATGCGTTAAACAGGTACTAGACTTTGGTCTAGGCGGATAAGATGATGGGTGGTGTAATGGGCAATCATCACGGCCAGCCTCCACACTATGCTTCGGCATAATAACCCGGATTGTCACCTAGTGCCAATTGCATCTTTATCCATGCTATTAATTTAGTATTTTAAACAAAATTTATTCCCCCCATTTTCAAATTTTTCTTGAGGCCAGGCTTGGCTATCTAGAGTCCAGCGCGAATATTTTAAGCCTTTTCATAGGTTTTCTCCAATGGGTGTAGGGTCAATGAACACGATTTCCGGACAATAGTATGTATTCAGTAGTTTGACTATGTATTGCGTACATAGTTTCCATTGTGTAGATACTTTTTTCGGGTAGACTGAATACGATGGCTTGGTTGTCTAAAGAGCCCATCACGAATATTTTGTGCCTTTTCGGAAGTTTCTATAGGTTTCGGGTCAGTGAACTTGATTTCTAAAATATAGTTTGTTTTCAATAGTTTAGTATGTCATCAAGAATGCAATATATAGTTTTTGGTAGGCTGAGCGCGAGTGATTAGGTTATCTGGAGTCCAGTATATTTTATGCTCTATAGGTTTTCAATGGGTTTAGGGTCAATGAACTCGATTCCGATAATATAGTCTGTCTTCAATCTTTTTGTTTATAAATTGCGTACAAGGCATCGGCCTATATATCACGCTGGTGGTGGTTATCTAGAGATCAGCACAGATACAGTCGCGGTTAAAAATAAGTGCAATCGAAAACTATCGAAATCGCAATCGATCGAAATTTTGTTTGGTCGAAAATAATCAAAATTATAAATTTTGAATTTATTTAATTGCGCTAAAATCGAAATTGAAATCGATCGAAATTTCGCTTAATCGAAATCAGTCGCAATTTCGTTTAATCGAAATCAGTCGCAATTTCGTTTAATCGAAATCAGTCGCAGTTTCGTTTAATCGAAATCGATCGAAATTTCGTTTAATCGAAATCGATCGAAATTTCGTTTAATCGAAATCAGTCGAAGTTTCGATTAATTATATTGCACTTATATCTGACTGTGACTGTGCTTCATGCATTTTTAGTAGTTGTCTTCCATAGGTTGAAGGTCTACGACGTTTTAATGTTTTCAAATGGTTCAGGATTCAAGTGGTTTTAGGGTGTTGGAATATACATGAAAACAGCCTGTTGCAGGAGATTACTCACAATGACAACTTACAACAATAACTTAAATGAAACCACGCTCGTTCCACTTCACCCACGCTTGCGAGGTACTAGTTGCGATAAAACGTGCTGATTAGCGGTAGAATTAGAATTAGAACTGGATTAAAATTTTATTTATGGGACTGGGATTTTTGAGTCACTTTATAACAACAAATGGCACAATAGCAAATCACGAATTAGAACGTGAAGCTTGATGTAATTCGGTTGTCATAAACGTAACCAACCCATAACTACAGTAAAACAGCAAAAACTAAAGATATTTGCATTCAAAATTTGAAATATGTACTTGTCAGACTAAGCATATACAGGCCAGTGGTGTACTTTATTACACGCAATGTAGCGCTTGAGACTCAGCACTTTGTGGGTTTTATAGACACTATATTGCTTTAGTAGTGAATGGAAAGAATGTACAGCCCCAAGTATTCAATTATTAAAATGTTTTGTTTTGTCTTCAGATTCATTTTTGGACGTCTTTTTTTTCAGAAACAAAGCTGGGTTCATGATTTTATGTTCTTTTTATGAACTAAATCTACAATACTCGCCACAATTGACGTCTGCTCGCTCGTTGCTGCAATGAAATCCTGTTTTGAAATTTTGTTGTTCGATTTGTGTCCATTCTTGTTTATTGTTTTAATTTGCTCGCTTGCTCATAATGCGACAGTCAATTGTGGCGAGTACTGTACATAACTTCTCCGTGTATACACTGTCACTACATAATTTGTGTCTTAAAAATACGGATATTGCTAATACCAAACGATTCTGATAATAGGCCAAGAGTAATTGTAACTTCTAGCCGAGGAATTATAAATTGTAACTGTCATGTATGCTATCACAACTGCCATACATATATAAGGGCGCGTAGTTTCGACAAAAGTCCGTACTGAACACCGTGATTGTTTTCTGTGTAATTTTCTGATGTTTTTTTTAAAATTTGTGTTATTATTGATAATGCTATAAATTTTCAGGTTATAACCCTGTCAAATTTAGTTCATTGGCTCGCTTGGTTCATTCATTGCTTTATTATGATGACAATTTCCGTCTTTATGGTGGTAACAGTTCTTAAGGTAAAGCACAAAAATTTATATTCGAAGTCATAAAATATTTTTATTATCGTGAAGTGTGGGATACATTAATTTGTTATTCTGGTTTCTTAGTATGGAACTGTAGCAACCTAAACAGACGTTGAGGAATCAAGATCAATTAATTTGAGTTTGTCACTACAGATGTAGTAACACTGTATGTATTGAGTTTCATTTGTGTACAGTAGAAATAGAGTATTCTGTTGTGAGAAGATGTTTGTGTGTTTTGTCTTGGAATTTTAGCTGCAGTGACGCGATTCGTTATGCTGTAATCACGTATAAATAATATGCCATCTTGGACACTGTGCATTTAGCTTGACGTTTCTGCGAATTCCGTGATACGATATAATATTGCTGTGCATTGTAGTAAAACTCTGTAGAAGTTAAAGTACCGCGTGGACGTGGAACATTGTTCTTGTACTTTGGCGTAGTGCTGTTGACACAAGTGTACTTGTTGCGCTGCGAGCGGCTTTAACACGAGGTTGGTTCGCTTCCGTGTTTTTGTCCATGATCTGTGGAGCGCGCTGTACAACCTAATCATACTATACCATCGGTGTGTATTACGCATGAAAATTTATAGATACAAATACAAATTTCAACTGAAGAAATTAACTCAGACACCTCGCAGCAATTGAGTAATTTAGTTGCTATTACCTAGGATAAACCCTGTGTTTATAAGCCTTAACGCACGAAATTTTAATATAGTATTACTGGTACGCTCTGTAACATTTCAAACGAACTAACAGAGTTACCTTGATATTATTTATCGCCAAGTTTCTGCGGCAAATATTCTGAAATTTTGATTTAAGGTTTTTTGGGCCCACAGGTGGGTCTGGACCCAAATATTTTTACTGGACCTATGGCAGTTGCGGCTTTGGGACAGGCAGAGAATAATTTATATATTTGTAATTATGTAATAATGTCAAATTGCGTTTCGTAATTACCTTCCTATTATATTGTGTAAAATATCGTGAAATTCTCGAGCCAAAAATTGTAAGTCTGAATCTAGTGTTTAAGGTCAGGAGCCAAAACTAATTTGCTGGACTCAGGGTCCATTTTTAAAAAACCCTTTATTTGATCTGTGTAGTATGTGAAGTTCTAAACGCGGAAGTACGTAATTTTCATGCTTGTCCTGCACTCATAAATGTTTAAAAAATTTTATTTAGAGCACAGATATTGTAATTCTGTAATAACGGTATGTGAACATTTTTCGCTGCTTTAAGCAACAACTGTTGTGGATCACAGCTGATAACGGCGAGCAGCTTTCTCGATTGTTATGTATGTTTCAGTATTACTAAAACCTGATAATAATGAATTTTATGTATCAGTAGACTGCATTAACAAAAATATAATTGTTAGACAAAAACAGAACCATTAATCGCGCACTGTCCGGCAAACATATATTTTTGATAGCGATAAACTAAAAGTCTATGTACCCAGGCTATTTCAGGTTGGCCGGATAACTCAAGCATCTGATGGTTCGGTAATGCTCGTTTTCTTGCTCACTTTTTTGATAGCGATAAACTGAAAGTCTATGTACCCAGGCTATTTCAGGTTGGCCGGATAACTCAAGCATCTGATGGTTCAGTAATGCCGATGTGCCTGGCTCCCCTCTAGTTGGGAAAGCCAGAAAATATGAGGAATTTAGCATTTTTGGTCAAAATTTATCCCCAGTTTGAAATTTCCCCCGTGACTGAACATGCCCCCACTTTTCGGAAGGCTATGGACATTATTTTTTATTCGACAAATATTTTTAAAAGTTAATTACCATTATTTATAATGCCAAAACGTTTGATAGCATGGAAACACTTGGACGTCACTAAAAGTACATGAAAATACTGGCTTTCCCAAGCTGCCTCAAAAGTACCTGGGGGAACCGAACTGCGTGAGAAATTCGGTTTCTCCAAAGGTCGAACTAGTGGTTTTAGGACTGAAAATGCAAAAGTGGCATAAACGACCGATTCACAGTAAATATAGTAATGCAGATTAAAAACTGAAATTCTATAGGTTCACGGCAATTAAAGAGTTTTTAGCCCAAAGGGCAAAGTTTAGGGATTTTTTGAGTTTTATAAGGAAAAATTGGCATATTTTTTGCTTCGCAAAAAATTCGCCTACTTTTTAGTCGTGCAGAAAAATGCCTGGGGGTGCGGGCTTAACTGGGGCGACGACAAAAACATTGGGAAGCCGATGTGCCTGGCTCCCCTCTAGTTGGGAAAGCCAGAAAATATGAGGAAATTTAGCATTTTTGGTCAAAATTTATCCCCAGTATGAAATTTCCCCCGTGACTGAACATGCCCCCACTTTTCGGAAGGCTATGGACAGGGCAGTATAGTAAGTCAAATTGAAAAAGAAATTTTTAATTTAAAATTCAAAATGGCAAAGTGCTCTTGTGCTGCATTTGGCCTTTCGCACTTTTTGGTAGTGTGGGCAGATTTTGGTCATTTTTCATGATAGTTATTTTGAATGAATATCGGGAACCTAGAAGAGACTAAATCCATATGAGAAGTTTTTCGTATTTGCCCATGACCACGTTACCGAATCCGTTACAAGACATCCCATATGTCCAAGAGGATCGTGCTTTTCAGGGATTGTGAAGATTTTTGAACTGGAACGTCTGCGAACCAGATTTACCGATAAAATATCGTCTGTCGTTATTTACCTGCCCGAGCGCGATTTTTCGCGCTTTCAGATAAAATGTTATGAATCTTGTGGCATTCAGAATAGGAGGTGTTTTTAACTCCTATCAGACCATCATAAAGCATCAAGGGCTCCAAATTTTTTAGAACGGTATATACAGCAAACACAAAGTCTGTTACACGTGACTATTCATAACGACATCTTATTCAGATGAAACCACGCTCACGTCCGAGATACTAGTAATATTATGCAAAATAGGATGGTTGGCGGGGTCACCTTACGTTTACTCGCTCATTACGAAACACAATTTGATGTTATTACATAATTACAAATATATAAATTATTCTCTGCTTGTCCCAAGCCAGGATAAACGTGAGGGCCATCCGTGAAACCAGCAGCAAGAAACCATATACACATGTAAGCGCAAATGGCTGAAAGCCTGCACTTTGTAATAGTATTTATTAGCAGACCCTATGATTCCGAAGCCGTAATTGCCCTGGGTCCATGTAAAAATATTTAGGTCCAGACCCACCTGTGGTCCCAACAAAACTTTGGGTCAGAGACTTAGATTCGGCTCTGACCCCTAACAAGTTGTAAATATGCGTCAAGCCGGTGACTTTTGTAAATAATGAAAATTTTAGCAAAAATTGGAGAAAGTTGATGAAATCTCAGCAAAGCTAGCCAAAAAGTGAGAAAAATTGTACTTGTAATTGCAAGAACTGCGGAAAATTTGTAAAAATGGAGAAACGAAAATTGCGGTGGTCATAAACGAGCATTTTAGTGGAAGGGGAATGGAAGGTTCCCTTAGGGGTCACGTGGAGCCAACGAGGGTCAGTCCTCATCCCCTATCGCAAAAGGACTCAATATTCAGGTACTGCATGGTTTTACAATCCTCACTGGTTTGTTTGAAGATATCAATAACGACATAAGATTATTGATAAGATATATTTTTCGATTTGCCTATTTCAGAACATAATTGAGATGGGTGATCGATTATCTAATCGTATTCCGGAGCTGCGCGATTATACCAACGTAATTCGCGATGCATTTGACGAGTTGACGTCAAGTTCGTCGGCTGATGTTGTACATCGAGCGTTGAAAGCGATATATAGTCTATTTGATGTGAGTTCACATTGTGTTTTAGATATTTTTGTAGTCGGTATGTGGCGTGTTTAACGTTGTGTAGTTCAATATTATGTTAGTTTGTATAAAAAAATTGGTGTCTGTATGGGCACATAGCATGGACAATCTGTTCCGCGTTTCATCCAACCTGTGCGCGCAGATCAGATTGCGAGTAAAATTGGAGCGATTTCGATTTTTCGCTTGTTTCAAAAATAAAACTATCAATCAATCAATACAATCAAACTGTTCCGTATCATCCGTAGAATGACCCTTAAGTGGTAGTATCCTAGCACCGTGTCGTGGAAGCTGTGATTCCACGAATTCATCGCTAATGTACCTCGTGCTGCTGTTGTTTTATTTTGGTTCCAGGACCAGCGAAACGATGTCGGAACAGTTGGGTCGGCGACGACGGGAATTCCGACGTGAACTGGGCTTATCTGCCTCGTTCCCGGACTTCCCGTGCTTAACCTGTTTCAGTGTTTACCTAAAATATAGTGAATGATAAATGCATCGTGCGACGATTGTTTCGATGGGTTTTCTTTGATCGCCGAACTTGAACAGTTGTGGTCTACACTGCTCTGATTGATTGAAGTGACAGTACACTGGTCATCGTCGTCAGCGTTCATCTGAACTCCTGTTGTGACGTGCACGTCATCACTAACTGGTCGTCTATCGTGGCGGTGGTGCTACATCGTCGTGAACAATTACTACCGCAGCAACAACAATTACGACTGCGGCAGCTGCGGCTATTATTGTCGAGGATCAAACATCCGGTTGGGCAGTGTCGATCGGGTCATCTTCCGTGTCGCGTCAACCCTAGGTCCGTTGGTACGAGTTCGGTCGGTCGCAAGCTTGCGTTTGGTATCGCTGTCGGGGTCCCTCGACGGACTCGTGACGTTGGCATTGGTCTAGGCTGTCTCGTCTTCTTCGAGCGGTTAGTTCTTTGTCGCTGTCTATTTAACTTTTCGACAGAGGTAAATTTGGCGCTGCGAGTAGGGTTGTGACATCTGATCCGTAACTATGTCAAAATCTGGTGCGATCCGTCAAGCTTTGGGGCCAGCAAAATCGAGGCTAACTAAAACAATTCAGCGTGCTGGTGAGGTTGTGGATGATGTGGTGGTGGCCGGTCATCTGCACAATCCAAAAATAATTGATGACATTGACGAAATAACCGCCAAATTAGTCAGCTGTATCGCTTCGATATCTGAACGTGACGAAAAATGGCTGCAGCAGATTCAAGGTTTGTCTGCCGCGGAATTACCGGCCGAGGAGGAACTGTACGGGCTCACAACTCAGGGTGAGAACGGATATCTGGTTCTCGTTGAGGAGGCTCGCGATTTGATTTGCAGCTTAGAACACAAACTGCGGGAAGTCAGTCGTATGGTGGTGCCACCTCCGCAAGACGATGCGGTTGCGAAGGCGGGTCCTTCACATCGTGGAGGAAATACTGCTGGGTTGGACGCTCAACAAAGCTTCCCAAGCTGGTTTTGCCTGTTTTTAGTGGTAACTATTTGGAGTGGGAGAACTTCTGGAGGATATTCGAGGCAAACATCGACAAACACAGCATTAGTCCGACTGAAAATTTTTCGTACTTGCGGTCATTGCTTTCGGGGCCGGCTCTTCAAGCCATAGAAGGAATAATCATCAACGACGATAACTACCGAGTCGCAGTTTCTATTCTCAAAGAGCGGTTCCAACGATCGTCTGACTACCTTGTCAATAATCTTTACAGTCAGTGGAAGCGATTGCCGGCAGCGTCGGGCGGCGTGGTTCATCTACAGCGGACTCGTGATTTGTTGGAGATGATATTTCGTCAGTTGCAGAATTGCGGCGAAGACGTCGATAGCAACAAGTCTCTTGCGCTGGAGATATTCAGCAAATTTCCAAGCAACGTTGTGAAGGAATTAATGCGACATCACGGAATCTCGACTGGGTCAACCGTTAATCAGATCCGGGAGGCAATCACCAACTATATAAAGAAGGCTGAGTCTATGTGCGAAATGATGGAGGACCTCGACCCATTTGCAGCAAAACTCCGAAATGCATCTAACGACGCGTATGCCGGTACCTCTAAGGTTGGAGGGGCCACGAAACCGCGGGCTTCCGGTCGTCAAGATGGGTATGTCGACACCCGAAATTGGTATGCATCAAATACGACGTCTGCCTTCACAACTGGGGAGATGAGATATGGGAGAGTTGCGTTTTGTGTTGTGGGGTCCGCGCGCACTCGCGCGGTGTTGTTTTCCCCCCGGCCCCCCTGATGAAGGAGGGACTCCTAAGAATGGGGGGATGTTTCTTCTGTTGTGTCGGTGTTGGCCTCTCGTCGTCGTCTCCTCCACCCCCAGATCATCAGCTGCGGTGCCCCTGTTCTAGAGCGCTAAGTCGGGCCCCTTTTTGTTTTTTGTCCGGGCCATTTTCCGAACGTAAACCGTCCGAAGTCGGATGTGGCTACGGATGGGAAACAACATGAGCAAGCTGCCGCTGTTAATGTCTCAGTTGACGACGCCAAACCGAGTAGGGCTGAAGAGGTTGCTGGCGCTGCTCTGTTGAATGTCAACGAGCCCAGATCGTTGCTGCTCACGGTGGTTGTGGGGGGGGGGGGGGGGTTGGGTGGGGTGGGGTTGGGTTTGGGTTGTTTGCTACGTTATGTTTGTTTGTGCTGTCTGATGTAATATGGGAATGAATGGTACGATCTTTAAAAACTTCTTGGTTCTAAAAACTTGGCCTGTAAATGATTACAACTTATATCATCTGCGTAAACCAATGATCTGTTTTAATTACAGCCCTAAATTAAGCTCAAAACTGTTTAATTATCGGGAAATATTAAATTCTTTTACATTTGAACAATATCTAAAACAAGAAATTACATGAGATTGTAAATCTTCTCCTTTCCTAGATATTAATTCAGGTCATATAATCACTGGGAACATTAACATTATCCAAGATCCTATTCTTAAAGCATTATGTATGAAAGGGTCTTCCTACAGAATCCCCCGTAATGCATGATTTGACAAAGTCAAAAATAATTTTCATAAAGCCTTAAATGAATATATTGATTATATTAAGTCAAGATATATAACTTGCAGATATATAGACTTCACAGAATGGAAATGTAATGCTATTTATATTTTGCACAATAAAATTCTAGAATTAAATAAAAGAATAGACAGACATAATCTTAAAAAATACAATTATCTATACATGAACAATAAATGCACAGAATACATTAAAACATTTAAAGAAAAATATATTATAACGGGAGTAGATAAAGCTCCACAAAATTTCAGTTTCATTTGAAAGGTTCATTATGTGCGGGTAATTGCTAATGAATTAGGTTATAACAAAATCAACAATGAATTTCAAGGTGACACACACATTACAATTAAAAACGATAAAGATACACTGATTAATAATTTGGCAGTAGAATGTGAAAGACTATTTGGGATTAAGGTAACCAATGATAATAAATGCCTACCTTTTATACAAGCTATCCCTAAATTTCACAAAAATTCTTTAAAGTTTAGATTCATTATATCCAGTAAATATGCATGCACCAAACCAGTTTCTAAAATTTTAAGTAAAATATTAAAAATTTTTCTTACAAAAATTAAAAGAGATTCTTTATTTCATCAAAAATTTAAATATATTAGATCATGTTGGATAATAGATAGCAACAAAGATCTTTTACAATGCATTTCATATTTATCTCGAATTAAAAGTTTAGTAAGTGTGAATACTTACGATTTTACAACTTTATATACTAACTTACCCCATAGAGCAATAAAGGAAAATTTAAAGACACTAATTTATGCAATTTTTGAAAAATCTCCCAAAAATTATATTGCTTGCAACGATTATGGTGCTTATTGGTGTCACAATTCAAACAGAAATATATACTTTGACAAATATGAAATATGTGACATGATAGAATGGTTAGTCAAGTCATGTTATTTCTCTTTTGGTCCATATAATTTTAGACAGATTGTAGGGATCCCAATGGGTACAGATGCTGCTCCATTTTTGGCAAATCTATGTCTGCACAGATCTTTGGCAAATCTAATGCTGAGAGAGAGATACAAAATTGTTTAAGTTATACATTTAGATACATAGATGATATCACTGTGATCAATGATAATAATAATTTTGACAAACTATATAAGAATATTTATCCAAACCAACTTAAACTTGATAAAATTAATGTATGCAACTCACAAGCAAATGTTTTAGATATCGGGATTTCTATCAAAAATGGAGCTGAAGACCTTGACCTATATGATAAAAGAAAGGAATTTCCGTTTGAGGTACTAAATTATCCCCATAGATATTCGAATATTTCGCATAATGTCTTTAAGGGTGTTTTTTATACTCAAATTTTAAGGATCTATATGATTTGCAATACCCAGGAAAATTTCCTAAATAATCTAAATTACCTGATTTTCAAACTAAAAAATAGGGGATACTCTAACAGGTTCTTAAAGTTTAGCCTGAAAACTATACTCCCTAAAATATTGACTAATCATAATAAATTTGGCTTTACCGGGAATACGATTACTTATACAGTTTTAAACAAATAACAAAAATATTACTTTTCTTATACTATTTCAGCATCTACGCACAAAAGAAAACCGTCCAGATCTATTGAAAGAACAGCACAAACAGTGTCCAAAGAGGATTTTGAAGTTTTCAAAAACCAAGTTGTGAACGCTTTTTCTGCCAACAGTGATAAAATCAACAAGGTAGAGACTATGGTACACAATGAAGCGGAACATTGTAGACGTAACAATTTGTTTATTTCTGGAATTGAGGTGAAGGAAGATCAAAGTAATATGTCGGCTGTGATTGGGTTCCTTAATGAACACATCATTAAAGGCACGGAACATGGCTTCCTGACGGTTGACGACATATCAAGTTGTCAGCCTGTCAGGATGCCGAATAATTCTTCTAAACCTAAAAATAATAAGTTCTTAATTTCGTTCATACATTTTCATAAAAAACAATTTATCATTAAAAATCCTTCTAAGCTTAAAAATTATAATTTTCAAGGAAAAAATGTCGGTTTGACTGCTGTTTTTATTGAACCACATCGTGAGCCGCTCAGATCACAAAAATGGCAATATCTTAAAAAAATAAACAAGATTTTAAAATCTAATCATCGTATTTTGGTACATCTTCCGGAGCCTGAGATTATTATCAATGATACACATTATACGGTATTCAATTTGCCACAAGATATCAAGAATATCGTGGGCGCTTTCAACATTGGTTGATGCTGTCTGTTGCATTGGGTTACATGTTGCAAACTTAAGATTATTTTCTTCATTTTAATCTTTTACATTTTTACTAATCTCATTACCTATTAGCTTCCGACAGCAGGTGAACGTATGTTGGAAGTTACTACGGCTTTCATTTGTTTGTTGATCCTTAAGTTATATCTGTCCTGCTATGGGTTGTGATAGTGCTTTTTTACAAAATGGATACAAGTTTACCATTGCCGGATCATAGCCAGAATTTAGATTTGTTCTAAATGTTTATTAGCAAAATTAGTAGGCAGTTATTAGCTATGCTCATAATAATTTATATTACCTTATGGATACAGTTTTTAGACATTATGAAAATCGTGGGGATGACCACGGCTTTCATTTTGGTGTAAATATTATGACTGATATAGTTAGGGAGACATTTATATGTCACTTAAAAGAATAAGCCACTAAAATATGGCTATTTTGCCGAACATATATGATGTTTTTGCAGTTTCACAGGTTTGTTGAGCCTAAAATATACGGGTCCGACTTTTGGTTTTTTGATATATATTCAGTTTGAGAACATATTGCCTCGTGTTGGGGCCGCGGCACAGATTTGTTTTTGTCGCAATATGGTAGTTTGCAAACCACGGGGCAGTTTTTTAAACTATGTTCTATATATGACCTCTAATTCGTTGTGAATACATTATATATACAACTTTTGTCATATTGCTTTTGTAGCTTTGATGCTGCGGGTTGTAAATGATTACGGTGTACTTTTTGTCAAATTATCGGTGTTTTAAAGTATTCGGATTCTGACTACTTTGGTATGGTACAGGGTGTTAAACCTTACTATATACGTATTAACATGTTACTGTATCTAAAATGGGTTCTGTTAAAACATAGCATCATGGCTTAATATGTTCGTGTTGTGTTATAGACCATGACGGATATGGTGTAAAATAATTCAGACCTTATATGAAATATTTTATTCAGTTAAAGGGATATAACCCAGTCATCGAAAGTTTTTCAGTTAAATCTTTGGGAAATATGTGATGGTTTTCCTAAAAATCAAGTTCTCTAGCAGGAGTATATGTACATGTATTGAAGACGAGCGATAACACCGTAACTTTATTATAAATCAATAATAATACCGGTTTTTAAGCCTTTAATCTCCCGCCATTTATGAGTGATCCGAGGATGATATGATATTTTGATTACACCAGTTCTGTCATTGGGCCCTTTATGATATTATAATACGTTGTATTAAAATAGGGTCAAACAATAGAGAGTCAAAAAATAATATTTCAACTCTCATATGGCCCATTTATTAAAAAATAAAAAAGAATATAAATAAAAAAAATGAAGAAATATTATCAACACTGTTTGTTTCATAATACAATAACCTTGATTGATGTTTACAAAGGGTTCTCGTTATATACGTTAACTCGATTATAACATCAGATATTATGGGACGTATGGTCATACAATGGTTTACTTTCCTAGCTGTCTTTTGGCAGTTTATTAAAGATTTTTCTAGCTGTCATGCTCCTTGATTTGTTATCTATAATATAAGACTGTATGACAGTTTATTAAAGAAAATATATTTTTTTACTAGTAAAATAATTACTACTATAATACTACTAATATAATTACTAATAATTATTAATAAATTAATTTGTTATTAAATTTTAATTAATCTTTTTTATACAATTAAATAAAATATTCTTAATAATAATATTTAATTATTAATAATATATAAAACTATCAAAATAAAAATTAAAATTATTTTAATTTTCACTTTTCCTTTTTATAAATAAATTATTCTTAATAATAATATTTAAGTATTAATAAAATATAAAACTATAAATTAATATTATTCTAAATTTAAATTATTATTATTTTCACTTATATATACTATTATATTAGTAAATAAATAAATTTTAATTATAATACTTAATAATTAATAATAATATAAAACTTAAAAAATTTTTTATATAAAGAAAATCTAGTTGCTTGATCTTATTGTGCCATGGGACCCTCCAACGAAGTCGGACGTTCCTACCACGGTGGCGACACCGTGGTCCGGTCGAAGGGACTGGCCTTGTCGTGGTGTTGGAGCTTCTCCGGTGTATAACCGGAGATCTAAAGGAACGACGCTTATCAAACTACTGTCATCTTTTCTTTAAAAATGTGATTTGCTTTATATCAACAAGTTTATTTTGGGCTGAAATGATTCACTTAATAATACATACTTTATGTGGTTTTGCTGTTTTTACTATTATAGACAAATTTTAAATACATTGAATACTACATGGCGGATAAAACAAGGAGTTCCTCGACAAGCTCGAACAATGAATTACGAAAAACCGTCAAAGGTCTTTCGCTTGAATTGAACAAGGATGATCGACATTCAAGATTGGATACTACAGATAAAGGTTACGATAACTATAATATGCACAACTTTGGCTATTTATAAATTATCAAAGCTTACACATGTATAAAATATAAAGATACAAATTAATATCTTAGATTTATTTAAAACACATATTTTTTAAATTAAACATAATGTATTTGATAAACATACATTTTTATGCACTTCCTATTTTATAAAATTCATAAAGCTATATAATTTACACCACTTCTTGAGAATAAAAGTAAATGAATTACGCGTTAGCTGATGACATTGATTGCGATGGGAGAAGTACGATCGACATCCTGCTAGGCTCGGACTATTTTTGGGAGTTCATGTGCGGCTCTCGATTGCAGACCGCATCGGGTCTATATCTGATACCATCTACGTTGGGACTTTTGTTGGCGGGACGGTACGACGCCGAACCAGACGGTGATCTCGGCCAAACAGCGTTAGCTGCCTTACCGAGACTTTCAGTCGAATTCCTCTTCGTGGCGGTCTGATTGCAACATGTAATGCAACGTGCCACCGCTCTCCCGATGTTGACCAATTTTGGTGCCTGGAGAATGTTGGCATCAGAGACAACCCTCACCATAAAGACGATGATGAGGCTTTGCGGCAATTCAACGAATCTATTGAACATCGTGATGGCAGATATGAGGTCAGGTGGCCCTGGAAGCAGAATTGTACCGAGTTACCGTCGAACCGCGAACTAGCATATGGCCGCTTGAAATCGCTACACAAACGTCTGAACGCCGCTAAGAGCGGCGACGTTCTGGTTAAATATCAAGAGGTATTGGACGGACAAATTGAAAAGGGTGTAATAGAGGTAGTGAACGATGAAACGACGAAGTCGACGGCTGACGGTGGTGGTATGGTGCACTACCTGCCACACCACCCGGTAGTGAAGCCTGACAGCGCTACCACAAAGGTCAGAATCGTCTACGATGCATCCGCACGAACGCGAAAAGAAAACCCATCGTTGAATGATTGCTTATACCGTGGTCCTGTTATACTCCCTGATTTATGCGCTGTACTCATTCGATTCCGCCTGCAACGAATCGCTGTCATTGCGGATGTGGAAAAGGCGTTTCTGCAGCTGGGGCTGCAGGAAATAGATCGGGACGTCACCCGGTTTTTGTGGCTGAAGGAAACCGCCGACGTATAGCAACGTTTTGTGCTACCGCTTCTGCAGGGTGCCTTTCGGGATTGTAAGCAGCCCCTTCCTACTCGGAGCGACAATTCAACATCACCTGAAGCAGGAAGATCATTGGGCAGCAAAAAAGATTGCAGCTAACGTTTACGTCGACAACGTAATTTGCGGGGTCGGGACGGTCGACGACGGCGTCGAGTTCTACAAGACCGCAAAGCGTATATTCAAAAACGCCGGCATGAACTTGCAGGAGTGGGCGTCAAATTCAGCGCAACTCATGGGCCAAATTCCCATGAAGGACGACGCGAAAAAGAAGGTGACGAGTGTGCTAGGAGTTGGTTGGAACTCGGACTGTGATACAATCAACATCCACGTTGGGGGCGAGTGTACTGCTTACATATGTACAAAGCGTCAAATTTTGCATTTCGTCGGCTCTATCTATGACCCATTGGGTTATTTCCAACCAGTCACGATTCGAGCCAAACGACTGCTACAACGGATATGGTTAGCTGAGTATGGTTGGGACGATCCAATATGTGACGAATTGAAGGCGGAATTCGCTGTTATACAGGCGGAATGCGCCGCAATAGCATCTGTCTCGGTATGTCGCTGCCCGGCAACACTGAATCTGATATTCGACTGGTCGTATTTTGTGATGCGTCTACTATGGCGTACGCGGCTTGTGTCTATCTGCGGATTCGGGATGAGTATTCCCGGCAATGGTCGTCCAATCTGATCTTTAGCAAGTGTCGTCTTTGTCCGAAAAAACGGTCTGGCGCCGATATAACACTTCCCCGGTTGGAGCTATTAGCCGCCGTTATCGGAGTCCGAGCGGGTTGTTTTGTGCGTAGCTGCCTTGCGGCTGCGGATACTGGTACAATGCGTCAGATGATTTTATTTACGGATTCTATGTGTGTGCTTCGATGGCTTCGCAGTAGTAAGCTTTTATCCGTGTTTGTACAAAACCATGTGGATGAATTGACAAGTGTAGAAAGTTGCAGTTTCCGTTATGTGGATACGAAGCAAAACCCAGCCGACCTCAGTACTCGCGGTAGAACTATAGCTGAATTGACTGGGTGTGAGCTGTGGTGGAGCGGACCGTCTTGGATTCGTAGAGATGATGAAATGTGGCCCGTCTCAAAATTCGAACCCTCGCTGGACAAATGGGGCGACGAAGCTAATGCTGAACTGCGGAAGACCGCCCCGGCAGTTTTCCACACTTTATTCGTCAGAGACGATGTGAGAAACGACACCGGCCCGTTTGGAATAGATGCAACCGGTTATAAAAGTTTTACAAGACTGTGTCGAATAACAGCATGGTGCCTTAAGTTTATTCGACGAGTGGTGTGGAGACGCACGCGGGCTGAGATTGGCGACAATCACCCCGGCCTGGCTGCATTGTTTGCCTTGGTGACCGACCGATGCTTCATAGCGCAGGGGGATATTCGGGCGTCGAAGGTGGTATGGGTGCGATATATCCAGGCATCCTGTTTCTCCGATGCCAAAGACTGTCTGGCGCGGGACAGGCCGCACAGCCTTGTAAAACAGCTGGGCCTGCGAGAAGACGAGTATAACATTTTGCGATGTCACGGCCGTATGATGCATGCGGAGGTCAATCGTGATGCGGCGAGGCCACAGTTGCTGCCTTCTGATCATGTGGTCACCACATTAATAGTTCTAGCAGCTCACGAATCGCTCTTTCATGCAGGCGTCAGCCACTGTTTGAGTCACATTCGCAGGCAATTTTGGATTCCTCGCGGGAGGTCTGTCGTGCGAAAGGTGATAAATCGATGTGTCACATGCAAGCGTTAGCGCGGGGGACCGTTTGCCTTGCATCTGATGCCTCCCTGGCCTCGTGAAAGGCTCTCGCGATCGAGTCCGTTCCAATTCACGGGTTTGGATTATTTTGGCCCGATCACTATTCGGGTGGGGGACGGTGAACAGAAAGTGTGGGTCTGTTTGTTTACGTGCCTCGCCGTTTGTGCTGTCCATTTAGAAATGGTAGCTGATTGTACTTCCAAGGAGTTTCTTCGATGTGATATCCGTTTTGTGGGTCGACGAGGTACGCCTGATCAAATAATCAGCGATAACGCGTCTCAGTTTAAAACAACCAAAACGGTCTTGGATCGTCTATGGGACGCCGTCTTGCAAAGTCACGATGTATTGTCATATGCGTCTAATTCTGGGATTGATTGGCGTTTCATAACCGAACTAGCATCTTGGCAGTGGTATACGAACGCCTTGTCGGCGTTGTAAAAGTCAATGAAAGTAGCTGTGGGGCGACGGTTGTTGGAACGGAATGATCTGTTGACGATTCTTGTTGAAGTAGAAGCCATAACTAACAGTCGCCCTATTACTTATGTGTACGGGGATCTTGATTCTGATCAGTCGTTGCGTCCTGTAGATTTTCTGACCGAACTGTCAGTGGGTATGCCGGATACGTCGACGAATGTCGATAAGCGGTATCTCGGTGATGTGGGTCGAGACCTCGTGGGCTATTGGCAATATAGACGAGGTCGCCTTCAAGCCCTGTGGGAGTTTTGGACGAACGAGTATTTACTATCTTTGCGTGAGCTGAGTCAAACTTTTCATCGTCAGCGGCGGGGTAACGTTCGCTGTTCTCCACAAATAGACGAGATAGTCATCGTCAAGGACCCCAACCTCCCTCGTGGGTCATGGAAGCTTGGGCGGGTTAAGCGCATTGTGCCCAGTTCCGATGGTGCCGTCCGATCCGTTGAACTGATGCTACCGAACCGGTCGCTTATTAAACGGTCTGTTAGCTGTCTCTACCCTCTGGAGATTGGTTCCGTGCCTCCGAGGAACGGTGAATCCGCAAGCGATGAGGCGGCAGCCGATGGTTTGGATTTTGACGGGTTTACACAAGAAGAAGTTGATGAAGCTACACGACGTGCAGAACTAGTGACGAACAGAGAATCTAATGGAATCAACATGTGTATCGAAAGGTGTCTCACTGTTCTGCATACGGGCTCGTCAGACAACTTTGTGTCCGCATGATGTTTAACTATCGTGGAACAATGTACTGAACACTCGAGTGACTTTGGAGTTGAAACACGGATGGGGCATCAACTGTGAGGGCCGGAGTGTCGTGGAAACTGTGATTCCACGAATTCATCGCTAATGTACCTCGTGCTGCTGTTGTTTTATTTTGGTTCCAGGAGCAGCGAAACGATGTCGGAATAGTTGGGTCGGCGACGACGGGGAATTCCGACGTGAACTGGGCTTATCTGCCTCGTTCCCGGACTTCCCGTGCTTAACCTGTTTCAGTGGTTTACCTAAAATATAGTGAATGATAAATGCATCGTGCGACGATTGTTTAGATGGGTTTTCTTTGATCGCCGAACTTGAACAGTTGTGGTCTACACTGCTCTGATTGATTGAAGTGACAGTACACTGGTCATCGTCGTCAGCGTTCATCTGAACTCCTGTGGTGACGTGCACGTCATCACTAACTGGTCGTCTATCGTGGCGGTGGTGCTACATCGTCGTGAACAATTACTACCGCAGCAACAACAATTACGACTGCGGCAGCTGCGGCTATTATTGTCGAGGATCAAACATCCGGTTGGGCAGTGTCGATCGGATCATCTTCCGTGTCGCGTCAACCCTAGGTCCGTTGGTACGAGTTCGGTCGGTCGCAAGCTTGCGTTTGGTATCGCTGTCGGGGACCCTGGACGGACTCGTGACGTTGGCATTGGTCTAGGCTGTCTCGTCTTCTTCGAGCGGTTAGTTCTTTGTCGCTGTCTATTTAACTTTTCGACACACCGAGCACGCACTGAAAGAATGTGTAAGTTGAGATAGTAGTGTAACTCTTTTCTGGGTTTGGTATAAAAGTATAATGTCATGCATGGGCTGCCTCCTTCGCTTTCTAAAAACTTAAAACTTCAAGGGTGAATTTTTTGGGTTCTGATAATTTGTGAAGGTATATTGTATTGGCTTTATGTCTTCACTGTCAGTTTAACTGTCGGGATGTGTAGACAACATTTCCTTTGTGTTTTCAAACAACTTAAGGCGATTATGTTCATGATTTTGGGGATATTATTTTGTAACCCGGATGCTATAAATATCAAATATTTGAACATTTCCTGTAACAGTATTATTTCAAACATGGAGATGGTCACTTGTCTAAATCTGTGCAAGGGGAATCACATCGCTTACCGCTGTGGTATAACGAAATGGGATTCCTTCAGATGTTTATGCATAGCTACTTCGAATTTTTCACTGGGACCATGGAACGTTTTAACAGCATCAATACGAACTTACTCACATTGAACTGGTTTAGATAGCCTGTTGGGTTCGCCGCTGAGAAAACGACATTTTGCCAGTTGATATTGTAGTTAAATGACTAATAGTTGTAATAGGAACATACATGGGTTCTCGCCTGGCCTTTCTCAGCTGGTAGGTGGGTACTCGGTCTTTGGAAGCACGCCTGCGCTTGGTGCACCCGAGACGGGCATCAGAGGATGGTGGTGAGTAAACTTGAAAACATTAAAAAGGCTACAAATTTTGCCATATTGAGGTGAATTCTATATGGCAAACTGGCCTGGTGCGAACACAAATAAAAGTAAATGTTGAAAAATTTAAGCTTCAGATGAACTTAGTCCCTAGATAGGCTACTAAATTGTATATAATTACAGATAGAGATTTTCGAATTGTATATAATTACCGCGGGCAGCGGAGATTACCACCGGCTGGGCGACTTTATAGTGTTTAAGCCGGTTGATTTAGTCACTGCCCTCAATCCGTATCGATATGCCAAATAATTAAAATCATTAATGATGTAAAATCGTTGTTCTCGTTCTGGACAAACTTGAGTTTATGCTACGATGGGTGGCTATAACGCCTTGGAATTTGTGATGCGCAACCGATTTTACACACATTGGTATTTTAACATTTCGGGTTGAAATCCAATTATATTTATCAACCGTCCTGATACTTTGTAAACTTGTGATCCAGTTTGTTATATAAAGCCCATTCGTGTTCATATTCATCTCATTATATTGTTGTACTTCTATTATGTAAATTCGCGACTGCAACAGATGAACCCATTAACCAGTTTGTGTAATGCACGTCGTGAGCTATTGACCACAAGTTTGCTGCTGTTATCTGTAATTTCAGGTTTGTTTATGCATTCTCTATCAAAACGAGTCTTACTAGCACACAGTCTTCTGCAAAATTTATTGACACTGAACATTTTTGCTGTATATATAATAAAAAGGTAGTTAGTTTCACCCTGTACGTTAATCGCGTTTTATGTACGCATATTTTTATTTTAGCGACTAATTTTAGGCCTTATATTTGATTTTGCATAACAAATGCATTTTTATACTTCAGTGTTTTGCAACGAATAGACTTGTGGCCGTCCGGGACGAGGCAGCCGTCGTTCGCTTGGGCAAATGCCTTGCAGATTACTGTTACTTCTACACGGCTATTGTTTTTGAAAATATGACCAATAGCTCTCTTAGCTTTCCGCCACTCGTTCGGTACAAGATCCGAATGGAAGCATCGTTCGTGGATGGAACTACGAGGATACAAGACAAGTGAGGACTGGGGTGTCAATCATAGCTGGTAGTTTCCGAAGAGTTTTGTCGATCATGATGTTAATGACATGTACCTTAAACATCGTGTTAGATGATGATTAATCTTTTGTTTAATTTATTTGCACAATGATGTGTAGTGATTACTTATCAAAAGCGAAAATCTGTTAAAATTTTTTGATACTGTAGTCTACAAGTCACGAATATCTTGATAAAAATTTTGTTTATATAGCCTCGGTGCTGTTTATTTACTGTGCTGCATTATACTAACAACTGTAATGAGTTTGTTCTTTTTCATTACTCCAGAACGTGAAATACCTGTAATAATTAACATTATTGTGAAGCGTTATAGCAGCTTTTGGACGTCTCCATGCATTTGGTTATAATTGTTGACGGGTTCTAGTCGCTAGACGATTTGCATGTCATACTACAAAACTGCTTTTGCTGCACCCTTTATTTTAGTAGCATTGTCTGAAGAATATTGAGATGTTTTTGAGCATTTGAAGACTGACTCATTATTATTCTGTATCATTCTGCGCTTTATCTGTCTCGTGGGTGGGTTTTCGTTGTGTCCAAAATTCAAGGTGGCTTTTACGGCTCCCGTTGATATCTTATTTCGTTGGTCGGCGATCCATTTAGGGCGCTATTTTTAGCATCGGAAGATACTCTTCTTGGTGTAATCGCATTATGTATTGCATATATTACAATATTGCATTTATATACTTAGTGCTGTACCAAGTACGGTGGAATACATACATAACGAGAGAGCTACACTGCACGATATATAGCCAAATTGAGACGATTATTAAATTTTCACAATATATGCACCAATAAGCGGTAAGATCAAAGCTTATGTATTCTCTGCACATTCGTAATGTATTATTTTATCGGTGTATCCATATGAGTTTATTCTTTCAGAATTTTGCTACGAAATTCAGTGGTAAAAGGATTTCTCACGTTTAAACGGGTTAAAATTTGGTGTTATGTTACGTGCTCCCAAGTGGTTTTAAAGTTCAACAATGAGTGATTTTCATTTATCACCCAATCCTTGCTCGAGACCTACTCTACGGTCCCAAAATCTACAATTAAAATCAAAATTAAATGTTTTGAAGTTGGAAACAAAGTTGTTTGATTTGCGTCATTTTCGTTTACACGAAAATCGATCATTTTCGGCTAGTGAAACGTAGTTCAAATGTTTTAAAGTGAAAAATTGTTTGCGATTATTTTGTGATTGTATAACGAACGAATTAAGATTAAGCGAAGATCGATTGCAATATAATTTCGATTTTGACTGTGTTCGATCTTACGTGCTCTTAATTCTGACTGTAACTGTATAATTAGTCATGCTCGGGAGACTATTAGCTATGCATTTCCGCCCTGCATTTATGTCCTGCACCACTTTAATATCCTTGTTATAAGAATTTGGTCTGGCGGACCACGCGGACGTGCATTCATCGATTTGAAATACATTTTCTTTGGATTTCTCTATCTGCAAGATGTGGTAGACAGATTCTTGATTAAAGAGCATACGAATAGTTCAGCTTCCAGTTGGTGCGTTTCTGCAGCAATATCCGGTGGCTTGTTACCACCAAGACAAGTAAGGCTATTTTA
>JASANE010005553.1:0-37409 GCA_030248225.1 Trileptium ribeirensis | reverse complement strand
TCGTTTTTTCCCTTACTACTCCCAGGTTTTCGACACACCAAGTGGGCGAAAACACGATCCAACCCACCCATGTTCTTGAACCACTAGATCCAGACCCCCAAGGTATTCAACCCACCGAGTTATACCCCACCCAGTTATATTATATTATAACTATAACACTAGCCAGAGTGCATGATTGCTTGAACAGTCTGACACTTTTAACAATCACCATGCGCACCAGTCCGGCATGACGCGACCTATTCCCCCTCCCCTAGATAGATCCTGGAGTGGCATAATATCCCGGATAGAAAATGTTTTCGGCCACTTCCAGTTAAAGGTATAATGACCCTCCCAAAGCTGGGGGAAAGATTGAGGAAAAAATATATGTTTCAACCCACACTACCAATTTCAGGGAGGTGGGGTTATGTACCCCTGACTCAAAAAGAAAGTGGAGGAACCGCTTTGTCCAAGGGACCCTGACCGCGCCCCAAAAACGGCTTGTATATTGGTGGAAATGGATCGCGTCATGGCGGCCGGGTTTGCATTATTTTTAAGCGCTCTACTCGTTTCAAGAAGTCACCATGCACACTTAATCCAGCAGGTGGTCTCGAATGGGAACCATAAGTTTCAATGGGTGGCGGTTATGTACTAATGGTAAATTTATTCAGCAACATTCTAAAATAAATGTGGCAAACCGTGTATCCAAGTTTTGCTACTCTCAAACCATGTCTTATGTGCATACATGCTTAAGGTAGCCGGGGTAGCGGGTCGCTTGTAGGACTTCGGCCCCCAGAAGGAGTTTGGCCGGTTGAGAGTGCTATTGGCGCCACTACGCGGGGTGGGTTGGAAGATCCGTTAGTAGAGTCGACTCTTCGTGCCGTGTGAGGATAACCCTTTACAAGCATGTATGCTTCAAAAAATTATTGAATAATAGATCTCAGCTGTTGTAGTGTCAGCCGGTAAGGAGTCCTAATATTCTTTGCGAAAAAAACATGCATTTCCTTATAAAAAGGTCTAAAAACTCCCATTTTTAGTTTCTTTCAAACTGGATAAGCAAATGGGGGCTGGACGACATGTCAGTGGAATCGGCAATTCGTGCCGAGGGGGAGGACGTGACTCCACATATGCGCATGGATATCAACTGTTGTAAAGTGTCACGCATTAGAGCGCGCTAATATTCTTTCCGAAAAACATAAAATTCCGTATAAAAAGGTCTAAAAACTAGGAGCTTCGTCCCGAAGGGAGGGAGATAATGTAGGTTTTACAGAATAGGGAGTGCAAAAAGCGGGCAGTGTTGTATCTAACAGCCGTTTACAAGAAACACATAAAATTCCATATAAAAAGGTCTAAAAACTAGGTGCTTCGTCCCAAAGGGAGATAACGTGGGTTTTACAGAATAGTGAGTGCAAAAAGCGGGCAGTGTTGTATCTAACAGCCGTTTACAAGAAACTAAAATCTCTAATGTACGGTTATATAATATTTAGTTTCTAACAAACGGCTGCTAGAGACTTTTGCGTTTCATTACTACTTGTTTCAGATTAAAATGTCTGACAGATAGCTATAAGAAACTTTTGTTTTCTAGAGGCAGCCAATAAAGACAAGAATGTCTAACGGTTAGCCGTCGGAAACAAAAATCTCTTGCAGTTAGGCATAACGGATTTTTGTCTCTAAAAGCTAGGTGTTAGAACTTTTGTGTTTTGCAGCTAGCTATAAAATACAGAAGTCTCTAATAGATATCCATTACAATTTAAAAAGTCTAACAGTTGGCTAATAGAATTGTTTGTATCATATAGGTGGCTACAAGAATTAAGTGTTTCGAATAGCTAGCTGGCTTTCAGAGAACAAAACATATTGAGGGTAGCTGCTACAAATTTTAGTCTGTTATCTGGCCGTTTTGCAAACCCTGTAGTCAAGATCTCAAGGTCTTACGTAATAGTTCATTATATATGGTTTCAACGATCCCATCAATACATAACTGGAATAATAAACTTATTTTTATATATAAGCAAAAAAACTGTATATTCGAATTTTGAGTATATATATACCTATTTTCGTTGTCGGGGAAAATATCGCAAAACTATTGGATTCGTTATGCTACCCTACATTGCATTTTTTGCTAGGATAAAATCATTTGACATGCGATAATGCAACTGCATGTATAACAAAATTTTAACGTCGAATGCGAACTATTGAATTATGCGTAGTATAATCATCTATTCTGTGTTGTACATATTATAGTGACATGGCAGTTTTGTGCCAATACTGTTCAAAGATTTCTGGAATTTTTTTGAAAACCGGCGCCTACTTTCTTTTGGAGATATATACCTTTTAAGAAGCAAAGTTTGGTGTTAATCAGAAACAGGTAACGGTGGTCATTTTTTTATGATTTTGTCCTAAGAGGGGCTACGAACGGAACGCATTAAATTAAGGAAAATTTTAAGAACACGGCTTTAACTGAATAGATATTTATTTTTAAGCCGAGTTATATTGCACAAGCGCATTCTCTGGTAAATAGAATATACACGTGCATGTTCACATTATTTCGCTTCTCGTCATATGCCAACCCTATTTTGTTTCATTTTCGAGACAATAAAATAAAAAAGATGTACCTCTTAACCAGTTGCTGAATAAATATTTGATTGCTAGCTACAGTTAGTTTTTTTTTAATTTGCTTTAAAGTGAACTATCAGTGGGCCTAATCCAAAAGGCACTCCGGGACGGGCAATACGGGGCGCAACGATGCATGTGTGGGTACAGACTGCTTGGTTCGGAACCTCGCAGGGGGAGGGCGGGGCTGCCGCTTTCGGGGGGGAGTGTGCGCCGCCGCGGAAGAGGGGAGGTGAGGAAGGCGGCTGCGGCGCCTCGGCAGCGTGGACGGCAGCCCATAGGGCTTCTTGGCGGGCGGTGCTTGGGGAGGTGGTGTCGCACCTCGTTGGGGATGACCGCGGCATGTTGTGGGGATGCAGCGCTGTTGGTGGGGTGCATGCCTTTTCGGGAGGCGAGCGGTGCGCCAACTCGGGGGAGGTGTGCTGCCTCGGAGGTTGGCGCAGCGCATCCGGCGGGGGGGGGGGGTGCCGCATCTCGGATGGCGAAAAAACGGCGTTGCAATGCCTTGTGGAGGTGCATTACCTCGGAGGACGAGATCGGATGCGGCGCGTCGGGAGGATGCCACGCCTGGGGGGTTGCCCTCGGTGAGGTAATACTTTAGGGGTGCAACACCTCGAGGCGGGTGGTGTGGCACGTCGGGTGTAGGGCTGCGGCTTCCTTGGGGAGGGAGAGGCTGCGCTTCGGGGTGGGGTGTGGCACCTCTTCAGACACGGGGTTGCGGCTCCTCGGGAGGAAGTTCGCCGCCTTGGGGGTGGGAGTGCAGCGCCTCGCGAGAATACGGCGATGCGGGATATTTTAGAGGGTGCAGCGCATCAAGGTGGGGGCCTCGTGGAGGATGAGGCGCCTAGGGGGAAGATTAAATTACTTGAGGGGTTCGTCGCCTCGGTAGGGGGAGTACGACATCCAGGTTCTGTGCCTCGAAGTAGGGGAGGGGACTGCGGCGCGACCACGTCGGGATGCCTCCGCCTTGAAATCCAGCATCCGACACTGCCTAGAGGTTTACTGAATATTTGTTATTGGTTGCAAAGCACCAGGTTTTCCAAGTTCTTGTCAATTTGGCTCTTCGTAGCCGGCTCTACTTCTCGGTTCCGCCCTTCCAATAACAAGCTAAATCAAGTTTAACCTCTCAATAATTAAAGTTCGCGACTCTCTAATACGTAAAGAAAACATATGCCAACCGTCTAATAAATCATGTAATTACTTTTAGAGCTTCGAAGAGCTGAGCCTTTGTATTGTTTTGAAAAAAGCTTTTAAGAGCTGAACTCAGATTTTACCGATATACTGGACCCCACTCTCTCAAACACATCATGGGCTCTGGCTCGGCTTTTCAGATATTATGACAGGCTCGGCTCTAGGGTTGAGCCGAGCCTAGAGCCCAAATTCTCAGTTGTATTGAAGGTTCATCATTATTTTTTCACACTAATTTAGCACTGAAACTGAAGTTTATCTTGTGACTATGTAAAAGCAATAATATAAGGTGACAGTGCTACGATGTAACATGTAAAATGCATATGTTTGTTCATGTAAAATTATGAAACAATGTTTGAACAATTAAATTTTTCGTTCAAAATACGTTTTAATGGAAATGCTGCTGCTACACAAGGTTCTTTCAGATCTTTAGCCCTTATAATAGCCACAAAAACATATGACGACGGCAACTTTACCGTAGATGCATACATAAGCAAGCGGAAGTGTAAGCTAAATTTTACTGTTGCAAATTTTACTTTTTCTTTAAGTACGGGATATATAAATTAAAATATGTATTAACATAAAACATTTTAAACAAAAAATAAATTTGTCTACGCTATTTCTAATGCGGATTCACGTTATAATCACCCCACCACTTGGAACTTATGTACCCCACACAGTGGCAGGCACACCCTAGACTACAGGGTGTCTTAGACACCCCTGTGTTTTTGAATAGTTTCAAATAAATTTCAAACAAAGCTAGCTAATAGTTTGGCTTTATTTCAGACGGTGGCAATGAACCGTGGTTGCTTTTTCGTGTTGCTGAGGGTTGCCGCCACCCCATACGGTCATTTTACATAAGGCCTACAGGATACCCTAGAAACACCGCATTGGCACGCGTAAAACACCAAAATACTACACTGCCAAAAGGAGGTATCTAGGGGTGTGCCCGACACCCTCATATTTTGTTATATAGTGTGGGTCTCACTGTCACCGTCTTTACGGTATAGTCTACACTACAGGGGGACAAAAGTTCCAACTGTTGGGGACATTATAACGTGAATCCCGCATAACCGCTATGCACAAAGTCTTAAAAATCATAGATTAGTTTTTTCGGATTTAATTATGCAACATAATTATCTGTGCATCATAAATATATAATGGCCATACTTAAGCTAAATCTATTGTTAAAGTTTGACATGTTTAAGATATTTTAAACCCCTAAACCCACAGATTATGCATAACCACCGTCATTTATGTAATTGGTTATGCTACTACATGAAACAAGACCCTAAATGCTTCTGACCATTTTGGCAGTCGTTATATATTTCTGTTGCTATTATAACGGTGAGAGTTCTCAAAGGACCGTGTGTAGCAGCAGCATTTGCATTAAATCGTATTTCTGAACACGTAGTGAACATAAAATTAAATTTACGTTGTTCCATAATTTTTCATGAATAAACATACGCATTTTGCATGTTACATCATAGCATTGTTATCTTGAATTATATGTACAGCTTAGTTCTTCTGTATATGTTTTACTGTTTTTGTGTTATAGTGAGCAACGTATGCACTACGAAAATAATGACTTCGTAGGTGAAACCTGTGGATTAAGCAAATAAGCTGTATATAAAACAGATTTTTGTGGCATTTTCGGTGGATTGATTATCTTTTCCAAACCAAACATATTAGTGCAATCCAGTAGCTGTACATTTATAAATTATTTTAGTCCGCTGACGTTAAACGGATGTGAGACCGATGAACCTTTGTAGGTGCTAGGTAGCCAATATATCATTTCGGCGTAGCGAAAAGAGCTCGAAGAGGAAGCGATTTAAATTCAATAGACTGAAAATATGGGCTGAGACAGAATTCGAACCTATAGCCTCCTGTCTTTGGATCCGCAAGCAACCGACTGAGCCATTATTACTCAACACCATAGTATTTATATATAAAGCTGCAGTATTTGACAATATGCACAAAATGCAAGTTTTTTTGTAACAGATGTAAAAACATTATATTTAAGATATTCTAAGAATGCTGCGAATGGCGAGCCCTCTATTTTGACAATTTTCATAGGTTTGGAAAATCTGAAAAACCCTTATGGGTGCATCCTGCATAATGATAGCAAATATTGTATGAAAAACGAGTATTTTCTGAACCGCCTCATTGAGCTGAATCGATTGATACCAAAATCAACTCTGTATCTTCAACATTGACCAAATTCCGGATGGGGGATAGTGGAAAAGAACCTAAAATTATATGCGAACTAGGTAATCTAAAGTGTAAAACGATATAACATTGCAACAAGCCAAAACATTGAGAGAGCAAGTGTATCTAGTGAAATTTGGGACAATAGTGGTCAACACTGCAAATTTTTTCTTCACCTATACGCCACGCTTATAAACTCATAGCTTGGCATATGACTTCAAAATTTATTTGACGCTTCAGAAAATCTAATCAAAAGCTGCGAGTGTTGTGTATATGCTGTTCCCTTGATCCTCAAACTTTCACAACACAGTGGCGCGCTGTAAACCTTGTGACTTACAACGACATTTTAAGTTGTATAGTTCTTCTCATAAGCGTTAGATCAAAATTGAGATCATTAAATAGCTTACCAAAGTAGGTGTCTTGAGCTGATACCAAATTAACAAGATCGGCCGTTGAAAAGCATGTTGTTGCATTGAAGCTTTGGTATAGAGTCTCTCCGCCCTTCTCAAAAGAAATTCTTCACAGCAGTTTACAACTTCAAACACATTACGCGAATAAAAAAATTCGTTAGAGTTATGTGTTTTAACTTTTAAAATTTGACATATCAGTTTAAAACTAATGCAGATCATCACAGAAGTTGAATCTAGCATGCTTAAACATTTTTGCAATATTTAAAATTTGACATATCGGTTTAAAACTAACGCAATCGTACAGATCATCACAGAAGGTGAATCTAGCATACTTAAGATTTTTTGCAATATTTAAAATTTGACATATCAGTTTAAAGCTAACCCAGTCGTACATATCATCACAGACCGTGAATCTAGCATGCTTAAGATTTTTTGCAATATTTAAAATTTGATATATCAGTTTAAAGCTAACCCAGTCATACAGATAATCACAGAAGGTGAATCTAGCATGCTTAAAGATTTTTGCAATATTAAAAATTTGACATATCGGTTTAAAACTAACGCAGTCGTACAGATCATCACAGAAGGTGAATCTAGCATGCTTAAGAATTTTTGCAATATTCAAAATTTGACATATCAGCCTAAAACTTAGGCAATCGTACACATCATCACAGAAGGTGAATCTAGCATGCTTAAGATTTTTTGTAATATTTAAAATTTGACATATCAGTTTAAAACTAACGCAGTCGTACTGATCAACACAGAATTTGAACCTAGCATGGTTAAGGGTTTTGCAATGTTTAAAATTATACATATCACTATAAAACTAACGCAGTAGTACAGATCATCACAGAAGTTGAATCTAGCATGCTTAAGATTTTTTGCAATATTTTAAATTTGACATATCAGTTTAAAGCTAACCTAGTCGTACGGATCATCATAGAAGGTGAATCTAGCATGCTTAAGGATTTTGCAATATTTAAAATTTGACATATCAGTTTAAAACTAACCCAGTCGTACAGATCATCACAAAGTGAATCTAGCATGTTCAAAGATTTTTGCAATATTTAAAATTTGGCATATCAGTTTAAAACTAACGCAGTCATACAGATCATCACAGAAGGTGAATCTAGCATGCTTAAAGATTTTTGCAATATTTAAAATTTGACATATCGGTTTAAAACTAACGCAGTCGTACAGATCATCACAGAAGGTGAATCTAGCATGCTTAAGAATTTTTGCAATATTTAAAATTTGACATATCAGCCTAAAACTTAGACAATCGTGCACATCATCACAGAAGGTGAATCTAGCATGCTTAAGATTTTTTGTAATATTTAAAATTTGACATATCAGTTTAAAACTAACGCAGTCGTACTGATCAACACAGAATTTGAACCTAGCATGGTTAAGGTTTTTGCAATGTTTAAAATTATACATATCACTATAAAACTAACGCAGTAGTACAGATCTTAGACAATCGTGCACATCATCACAGAAGGTGAATCTAGCATGCTTAAGATTTTTTGTAATATTTAAAATTTGACATATCAGTTTAAAACTAACGCAGTCGTACTGATCAACACAGAATTTGAACCTAGCATGGTTAAGGTTTTTGCAATGTTTAAAATTATACATATCACTATAAAACTAACGCAGTAGTACAGATCATCACAGAAGTTGAATCTAGCATGCTTAAAGATTTTTGCAATATTTAAAATTTGGCATATCGGTTTAAAACTAAACCAGTCGTACAGATCTGCACAGAAGGTGAATCTAGCATGCTTAAAATTTTTTTGCAATATTTAAAATTTGACATATCAGCCTAAACCTTACGCAATCGTACACATCATCACAGACGGTGAATCTAGCATGCTTAACATTTTTTGTAATATTTAAAATTTGACATATCAGTTTAAAACAAACGCAGTCGTACAGATCAACACAGAAGTTGAACCTAGCATGGTTAAGGTTTTTGCAATATTTAAAGTTATACATATCACTATAAAACTAACGCAGTCGTACAGATCATCACAGAAGGTGAATCTAAGCTCAGGAGATTTTTTGTAATATTTAAAATTTGACATATCACTTTAAAACTAACGCAGTCGAACAGATCATCGCAGAAGGTGAATCTAGCATGCTCAAAGATTTTTGCAATATTTAAAATTTGGCAGATCAGTTTAAAACTAACATAGTCGTACAGATCATCGCAGAAGGTGTATCTGGCATGCTTAAGGTTTTTGCAATATTTAAAATTTGACATATGAGTTTAAAACTAACGCAGCCGTACAGATCGTCACAGAAGGTGAATCTAGCATGCTTAAGGTTTTTGCAATATTTAAAATTTGACATATCAGTTTAAAACTAACGCAGTCGTACAGATCATCACAGAAGGTGAATCTAGCATGCTTACAGATTTTTGCAATATTTAAAATTTAACATATCGGTTTAAAACTAACGCAGTCGTACAGATCAGCACAGAAGGCGAATCTAGCATGCTTAAGAATTTTTGCAATATTTAAAATTTGACATATCAGCCTAAACCTGACGCAATCGTACACATCATCACAGACGGTGAATCTAGCATGCTTAAGATTTTTTGTAATATTTAAAATTTGACATATCAGTTTAAAACAAACGCAGTCGTACAGATCAACACAGAAGTTGAACCTAGCATGGTTAAGGTTTTTGCAATATTTAAAGTTATACATATCACTATAAAACTAACGCAGTCGTACAGATCATCACAGAAGGTGAATCTAGCATGCTTAAGATTTTTTGTAATATTTAAAATTTGACATATCACTTTAAAACTAACGCAGTCGAACAGATCATCGCAGAAGGTGAATCTAGCATGCTTAAAGATTTTTGCAATATTTAAAATTTGGCATATCGGTTTAAAACTAAACCAGTCGTACAGATCTGCACAGAAGGTGAATCTAGCATGCTTAAAATTTTTTTGCAATATTTAAAATTTGACATATCAGCCTAAACCTTACGCAATCGTACACATCATCACAGACGGTGAATCTAGCATGCTTAACATTTTTTGTAATATTTAAAATTTGACATATCAGTTTAAAACAAACGCAGTCATAGAGATCAACACAGAAGTTGAATCTAGCATGCTAAGATTTTTGCAATATTTAAAATTTGACATATCAGTTTAAAACTAACACAGTCGTACAAATCATGACAGAACGTGAATCTAGCATGCTTAAGATTTTTTGCAATATATAAAATTTGACATATCAGTTTAAAACTAACGCAGTCGTACAGATCATCGCAGAAGGTGAATCTAGCGCGATTCTATAATTATTACTTGATTAGCGGAATAAAGTGTTTAAGCAGCCAAGTTATATCCTTTTTCTGGTCATGCAGGTCAGTAGATACAGTGTTATTCACTGATGGTAGCCAGGAGGGGGCGTATTAGGTGTTAAAAATTTTAATTTTTAAGGCCAGTTATATTGAAAATGACAGTACGGGTACAGTATAATATAGCGAGCGCTTAACCAACTGGCCACTGGTACAAGTGCTTAACTGTATTTCAGAATGCTGTCTAAAGTTAAATACTGATAATTAGGAGTGTCTAACAACAGGACATGTGTTGCCGCATCAAAATAATTAGTAAATTTCATTTCACTTATCCTACGTTCGTGAAGAGATTCACACAGACCCTGACTGAGGGTAGATTGTAGATTTGTATTTGGCAGCTAAATTTGACATCGCTCATTGGTTTAAAATGGAATTTACGACTAGACTCGCAAAGTAGGTGGTTCGCCCCTTTTGCAAGGCGATTCGACGACAACGTGCAAGACTAATAGTGGGATCCATTCCTATTTGTTGATATAACACATTTGCTGTGTAATTGTCGGACTGGTGATATACAGTTGTCAAGTAAGTGCAAAGATAAAATGTATCATGCACAGTAAGACAAAATCTGAAAACAATGTCAAAACCTGATGGTTGTGACAAAAACAATTCTAAATTTTTTTGGTCCTAGCAGGGCAACACAGAGCTAACATTTCAGTGGATAAAGCTTCGGCCATAATTGTTCACACAACTTTGTTGACCATATTTCTGGTGAAAATAAGCAAACTTAATTCCAGATGCTATAATCACATAATCTTTAACAATCATCGGTCGCTTCTCCTTTGAGGATCGATATACCTCTAGTGTCTAAGTATTTCTTAAGACTATGTGCTCAGAAAATGCAAACACTAATAAAATTCATTAGAGATAAATTAATACCTTAATAGGATATGTAGATCTTCCAATTAAAGTGAAAGATATATACACATACTAGCACACAAACTAACCTTCAGACGTTTTGTGCTAATAAAAAGTTTCCGAATCAACGAGTTGTATATATACTATTTTAACGCACCCCAATCATTTATGTAACCATCGGTCTTATCATAATGACTTGTACGTATTCGCAAGATCATTGTGTGACGTTCTTCACAAAAGGAAAGCGCTGTATATTTCGTACACTGCGAAATCGTTGAATCAAAATTCGAGTATTAAGTCTGTCCATTTTAAAACCCATTAACTGTCCATGACGTACCTGGTACGTCACTTCATCGTTGCTCAGCTGATGAAGACGTACTAGGTACGTCACGTTGTATAAGTTTATTAACGTAATTTAACAATATGTATCGATGCGGAAATGGTCACAAAAACCGGGCATCTATTCACCACCTTTTCTGGTTTTATCAAGACAGCTTGCACTCGCTTTTAAAACCCCAAAAAACTTCAAATATTATGCGAAGGTAGTTTTAGTAGTCACCACACAGTGTTCGACCTAACATTACACTGCAAACGAAATACTTTAAATAAAGCAGTGTTATTAGATAAAAATTATTTGAAGAAATGTATTCATTTCACACGCTGTGGCATTCAACAACACAATTCTCAAAGCACAGTCCGGGCTGATCTGGGCATTTTGGACAATAATATATAGTTTCTTTTCGAAAACCTCTGGAATAACACTGTCTGCAGCGCTTCTGTGATTTCTTTTTCTTTTCGGTGGCTGGAATTTTTTGCGGCACGTGCATGTCAGCGCCAGATGGACCTGGTTCCTCTTCATGTCTAGGAAGCGGCTGATTGATAGATGTACACTTTCGTTGTGGAACATACTCAGACGGAAAGTGAAATGAATCGCCATACAATTCTATCAACACGTTTTGTCGAAAATCCTTATCGACTTATTGCTATGATTTACATTGTCAAACCAATATTTGTAAAGAATCCAAGCATTTGACACTGAGACATCCAAAATATGGTAGAATAATTTCATGTACCACCTTCGTTATTTCCTCGCACAGCAGTTATAAGATACAAACTGGTCGCGTTTATCAGTACCACATAGGTGTGCGGTGTAGTCTTTCACACACAATGGTTTGTCAACTTCTCGCCCTTTTTGACTTCGCGTGGATACCATTTCGTGTTTGTGCTTGGTACTTAGTACGATAACGTCACGCCATTCAGTGATAAGCACCCCGTTACTGTGCTTCCAAGTAGCCTCACCCCGCTTCAAAGTAGCATTTATCACTTCTTTCGGTACATTTTTACGGTTCTTTTGCATTGTTCCCACCAAATGAATGGTATTTTCTAGCAAGTAATCAGCGAGGTTCACACCAGTGAAATACTGATCCGTGTAGATGGTGTGCCCCTTGTTCAATGCACCCATTTTCTCAGAAAGTTTCTTAACCTCACGCTCGACGTGACCAGTGCCCGATAGCTCGTCTTGACCACCAGTGAACAACCATGGCATTATAGAAAGACCATTGGGTTCACACGCTTCGTACAATTTCAAACCATATTTGTGTTTCTTTCCTTAGAACACTGTGCCCCGGAAGCGACACATGGATTCATCAATAGAAATTGCTTCTCCCAGTTCCCATATTGATGCCATGGCATTTCGAAAACAACGAAGTGCGGGCAAAACTTTTTGGATGCGATCATTTACATCAGTACTGCATTTGAATCTGAACATTGCAGTGATAAATTCGTAGCGATTCGCTGACATTGCAGCGGAATTGTGCTGTTGAAACAAACAGATTTTCTGTTCCAATAGTCTGCAACTTCGTTCACTGGACAGAGACCCATTAGAAGTACACTGCTATATAACGATGCATTTCCTCGACCGTTACTGGAACCCACCGTTTGATTCGTGCGTACCGGGTTTTTGGCCGTATTTGTAGCATCGACTTGGCTGCCGCATTTGTCTCTCGAACTATGATATCTATTAGTTCATCCGTGAAAATTAGACAAAGAAATAATAACAGTTGGCGTTTTCAGGAATGTCAATAAGAAAACCCTGCTGTAATTGAAATTGTAAGGTTTTATGTTGACAGCTTGGGTCGTCGTTCCAAATCCGAACCGGTGCTACAGTACATGCCAAAATTTCGCTATCGTCATCGGCTTGTTGCTGCGTTACATCGCTACCGCTATTTTATGCCATTGTATAATCTTCAGTGTCGCTTTCGCCTGCTGATTCCTCGAGGCCCAATCCAATCACGCCACAGTCAGAGTCATATTCACAACTACCATCAGAGCTGTACTGGTTGTCCGGATCGTCATTATCGAAGTTAGAATTATCAGGATTGTCAGAATCATTCCCACAAACTAAAGCAAATCTGCGTTTGCTACTCATTTCAACATAATATACGCTATAATTTCTAAAAAAGAGAATGACGTGGAACATATTATATAAGAAAACATGTCATCACTGATGAATGACGTACCATGTACGTCAACAATCATGACGTACTGGGTACGTCATGGACATTACCCTCGTCACTGTCAGTAACTTATCGATGCAGTACGTCATAGTACGTCAAGTGTTTTCAAATTCTAAAATGTTCTCCAATCTCTCCTGATCATTTTGCTACAATCGAAGAATAGCTACGACTATTCAGTCTCAAGTTACACCGTTCATCAGTTGTGAAAAATTACGGACATGAAATGACAGAAGAATATACACACATGTTAAAAAGCAGTGAGGTGGAGACGCCACAGAAGCGCACATTTGCAGTATGAGATCTAAATTACGTATTTACCTTACTTCGTCAATAGTTCCTTGTCATACATGCTTAAATCTAGTCATAATTTTGCACGAATTTTTAACGTTGTTTTGCCACGATTTTCGTCTCTCGCTAGTATAAAGAAGAATTAGCCATAATATTCTGTTCCACAATATTTACAATAAGGGTAATTAACGAAGCCATATCTGCTGATATATCTGTTACCTGTGGTTTACATCGCAAGACGGCCAGATCAAAACTAGCTACCAATTTGTTGAAAATCGAACGGAAAATACAACGAATGAAGTGAAATATTTATAAAATTTCCGCCGTCCATCCAAAAATTCCAAGAATTGTTGTTTTTTTGTTCTACGAGGATAAACTTTCCAGGAAGGATTGTAAGCCTGATAATTTATGACAAATACTCGACTGCAGATGGACTGATAATACTGCTTTGTACGGTGTCAAGGAGCCACAAAACAACAACAATCTAGCTATACGATAAAAACTAAATCTGGACACTGTAATACTCCTAGATATTAAAAATATTACCAGGTTAACATGATATTACTCTCTACCGTCAATGATATTGTACATTTTGAAACACACAGTAGAAATATAAAGTTCTACAAATAGGAGTGACTATAACATTAACTCATGCGCTTGTTAAGCGCGAGATTTGTTTCAAATTGCAATTTCTAATAAGGGTTTTGTGTAACCCTGAGTTTCTTCCGCGCACCTAAGAAACCGTTCTTCCTACTCCAGATAGATTGATTTCAATAATCCAATATTTGTTAAATCTCTACTTTTATAGAAAAATAAGCGCTTTCAAAAATCGAGCCAGCGCTTCTCCTCGATTTTTCGTATCAAGTTATGTGCACATAAAGGTCACAAAAATATTTAAAAATTTCCTGTTTTAGTCACAAAGCACGTTATTCTTTTCTAGGCAGCACGTGCTTTTTATGCACTATTAATGGTGTTTATGTAGCCGCTGCTCGTGCTTACTCATTAAATGTCCATTATCTGTATATACTTTTGGTAATACAAACATTCATAAGGAGAAAGTGCAGAAGAAAAACAAAAATCATACGCGCAGTTACGCTGTTCGGATCCGGACCAATGTCAAAGGAATTCCATATGTATACTGTCTACGTCTTATTCTTCATACTCAAAAGTGTTATCGTCACTCGTAATGGTATCGCCAAAGGAAGCAGACGTGCTCCATGCCGGAAATCTAAAAATTGCCCCCGTAGCCGGACATAAATGTGAATATCTGACACAATCACGGTGGACCACAGTTCGATTCGGATAAACGTAGCATTCTGAATCGACAAAAGGCTTCTGGCAGGACGAGCATAGCCTGAAAATGATAAAACTGTTCAAATTTTTCTGAAAACAAACAAGGTATTTACATTTGGTTGTAAACCGTATAGCTCCATATTGCTGCAAAATTTTGAAATGTTGCACCGCGAGTATATTAGCGGAGCACTCGGAATTATAAATTAAAACCCACAGCTTTCAACATGAAAAATGGAAACGAATTTCCAAATAAATCAACGAAATGAATACTCTTTGCGCTACAACGTAACCTTTTCGCTCTTCGATGTTGCACAAACTTACTTTTGATGTTTATTGACATTTAAAATGCACGATTTACCCTCTGTCCCACATATTTGTCCGATGACTTAAACACTACAAACTCTTAGGGATGGTAGGGGTTACACCGCTCCCCCCCGAGATTCGGCTACCTCTCAAAACCCCCCCTGACAGCGCCGCAGGCGCCGAATACGCAAACGCCTACCAATGCGCTCCCAGCCTGAGGCAACCGGCAAACCGCTCGGTATATGTGTATTTTCAAGCAAGCTCAAAATCTTTATGCGGCAAAATTAATTACGGTTAGCTCTAAATATTCCAATTAGTAATCACCGAGATTAAGGGTCATACAAAATTAGGAATGTTAAGGATGGACTGGCAATAATTAATTTTTTGGGTTGCAAAAATTCATGACAATATATTAATAACGAAAATGTCAACTAATATTAGTAATGCGTGTGGTGTAAATGTTCAATATCTGATTGCTTCTGAATGAGTCTTGCGCTATGCACGACAGCCCTCTATAGCTGTTCGATCAGAAATGAGAAAAACGTTTCAATAAATAATTTCTATCTGCATTCTATTCGAGACTAGCCACATAGTGACTCAAAAGCTGTTCGAACGAACTTTTGTGGTCGATCATAGTTCGGCAAATAATTAATATGTACATAATACTCTTCTCAAAATGCGACTGTAGAAGCTTATGGTACTTATCATTGCAAACCTGTTCTGTTAATTTGTTGCTAATCAGTGTGTTAAAAAAATCAAAATACACAGTATTCACGAATTTATGACAAAGCAATCAAATAATGTGAGACTGATTTAGATGAATGGAACGTTTTTAACAATTATTATTTCAGACAACAGATGGACAGGCGAACCCAAATCGTTTAAACACTATGCGCACTTCAACAACTCAAATTTATCAATGAATGTATTGACGAAGTAGCATACCAGTAAAACTATAATATAAATCTTATTTCTGACAAAATTTGATGACAATCTCATAAGAAATTTAGGCGCCTAATTCACATGTAATTATTTTATTCGAGAAACTAAACGTTAAAATACGATACTATAAATAACAGTTTAAAACATTGGACTCATGAACCAAAACTGTTAAGTATTAGTCACTAAAATATTTTGAGTTAATTAGAGAATATAGCGCAATAATCATTAAATTTTGATTACAAAACATACTGCATTTTGGTAGTTAGCTGTCTCAAAATAAAAAAAGTCTAGCAAATATAACATGAAAAAAATTTTTGTGTAAATACAAATATGGCTTACGCGACAAAACATCGGTGAAACGTAACGATTATGACTTTATAACACAAATAATAATAATACTCTTATGTGATATTTCTGAGAAAACAATAAAGGTGATCCGGGATTAAAAAAGCGAAATCATTGCATTCCGTACAAACGAAGAAGCATCTGTTCAACTAAAGTTTTGATTGAAGACACCGAAAAGAAAACGACACACATTCGGCTAAGCCAGGTTTCGAAAGTTTCTACTGCCACAGCACAGTTTACAGGCGTCACAGTATTACACATATTAAGGTTTTAACGTTAAGTCTAAACTGCTTTATAGATCACGTAAACCATGAACGTTGACAAAGGTGAATAAAACAGAGTCAAATCATAATTTTAGTGTACGAAATCAATATTGTCTGTCTTCGGCGCAGTTTAGTAGCTTAACTATGTAATTGTAGTAACTCCTCGTCACATGTACTTTACCTCCCATACCTATTCTCGCCGATGATGATAGGTTCTACACAAAGTAAAGCACGTTCGTTTGTTGCTTTTATTGTTGTAGCACGTGAAACGCCGCGTAAAAGCGCTAAGCGATGAGCTGTTGAGATTGTAGACGCAACCGATTGTTTAAGACACGATGATATCACAGACAACGACCAGTAGTCGGGAAGAAGAGCGAAAATTTCGCCGAGATCAATATCTGCATCAGGTGAATTGAGCAAACGCAACGTAGGAACCAAGAGATCATCGTGGGTGCTGAAAATGTGTCTAGACTTGTACATGAGCGCGAATACGGCGCTTCTAGCAGTCGGTGCGTTAGACAATTCCACTAACCAGCACTGTGTAGCCAAGCTGCGAAATCCAGATCCCAATTTTTTGCCTTTCCTTTCTTTTAGTCTTTGCTTGCCTAACCGATATCAAAACTAAACATAGTTATGTAGTGTTGACCCCGTGCTTTGAGATAGACAGCGCTTGTGGAGACGTAATATTTTGTAACTTCAGTGGGAATACCAAGATAACCTTATACCGCAGTGCAAATGTAAAATTTCATATAAACAGAAAAGTCACTTTAAAAATCAAAAAGAACGAATGACAAGGTTGATTCTCAGAAATTTAAACGAATGATATTAAAACCAGCAGATTTTATCTTGTCATAATTATTAATACTATAATTATGTTGTTTCTTGTAAAAATATAGGTTTCATTGGAATATAAAATATTATTTGCAAACAGTAACATCTTACAGACTGTAAATCCTGTGCAGTCTTCATTGACCACAAAAGTACTATGTAACAAATAGCAATTAATACTGCGAAACACGTATTAACAGTAGCGAAATAACTTACTCTTTACTCTCCATATAAACTCGTATTAAGGTATGGTATAATTTTTGCTTGGAACGCCGGTTCGACAATTTTGTTGCAAACTGAGCGCAGTATTCTTCTGCTGCGTTATAATCACGACATTCTTTCACCAAAATAAGCAATGCCTTTTCGTGTTCTCCAAGCTAAAAAATCACAATGCCAATAATAATGCGTTTAAAGAATAATAAACTTAATTATAAACTATGCATGGTAAGTGTTCAACTGCAGAATTTAATTCAAATTTGAAAGTCGCAATACGTGATGAATGTCGCGTTTCTAGTGATCCAGCATCGAACAAGCAGTGCTATAACATAATACAAGCAGCGAACGAACTTCGAGCGACCAGCAGTTATTTCTACATGGTACTGCATACTGTGCTGAAACACTGCCAATACTTTTGTAAAGTTCTGCCGCTCGAGATATGTATGCGAAATCAGTCAGCGACAAAATTAAACCCATTAAAAACTAGCAATAAAGAGGGCCCTACAACGACACAAAGTATATCAAATTACTAAATCAGTAAAGAAATTGAGTTTTACTTAAATAGGCCACTCCGATCGGGGCCTGTAAAAATTAACTGAAAGATCATCAACTAGTTACTTGTTGACCAATCAATTAATGCGAAACTAAACTTAAGGTAACCGCGCTAACCATCCTATTTTGCAATTACTGATGTCGTATCAACCTCCATTGTTACGGAACAAATAGGATCTTCGATTGAATTCATTGCTAGCGTAGACTTGAAGGTTTTCATTCGATTTATTGCAATTCCGTAACATTTCATAGTGTTGAAACAGGATTCGCCTCTGTTCGCGAGCAAATTTAATGTAACTGTGACGTCATATTAATCAAATTACTGTTCACAAACAAGCCCTTGTTAATACAAATCCGGCATAATTCTTTTTGCCAACAAATTTGATATTCACGACCGAAATCTATCATTTTCTGACCGACAAGAAAATGTTGCGTGATGAAAATTTTTACAAAAAACAAAATACGATGGTCAACGGGGTCATTTTAGGTTTAGTTGCGCATAATTTTAATTGTGAAACTCACGACTCAACTATTGTAATTAATTGAAATTATTTACACGCAGCATATATTATTGTCTTTATACCTAAAAACCCAGTGCAGCAATTTTAAAATATCATATAAATGAACATGCAAAGCAACTATAAAGTGTGCATTTATGGTGTTTTAGCGCAGTGAGTTCGATCGTACTCGCTGATAATAAAGAAAAAATCTGTATATGTAAAACATGAGCTCTAATATCCGCGTTTTGATAGCTTTGCGTCTAAGCACATTGTCCAATTAACTGGGCCAATTAATTGCAATGAATTTTTCATCAGTTATTTTACATAGCCTGACTCTGATAATTATTGCTAATTAGGTGAAAAATATATAAGCGGACGTTAAGTAGCTCCTAATGATGGATTGTAAACCGGCTACCTTAACGTACTATGAGGGATACAAGTATCAAGATAAACATTATCGTAGATACTTCGCACTCAGTTATAAACCATTCTTTTTTTGGATCTAAATAAGCACGTCCGTCGAAACTGTTGAAAATTCCTAAATTAGAATGTAATGTACAAAAACTATTGTGAAACAATATAAAACTCAACAACTCATGAACGAAATTTTGGACCCTTTTGTCAGATGTATAACTGATATAATTTTTCAATGTAATAAATCTGACAGTCCTTGAGAAAGGCCGTAAATTTTTTTGATGAAAAATTCTAAAAACTGGCACCCAATAGCCACTTTGTCATTTTGCCCAGATAATGTGTCCCAACTAAGTTATAATTAATTGTCAGAGGCGTAGGAGTGAAAATGAAGACCAACATATAGAATCTCTCGATCAACAGCTATAAAGTTACTTATTTAAGTAATTTTTGCGATCGAGTTCCGGATAAAATTTAAAAATACTTTTAAAAAAAGTAAAATTATTTTAAAAAATTCTGACTAAGCAACCTTTTTGCTTCCCGACCGTAATCACAGGGTGCATATTGGCAAACATAAAGTGTTAAACTAGTTGCTTTTATTGGTCTAAGCCTGCAGTGCCACGTTGTTACACTTCTGCAGCATTGTAAGACGTTATGGTAAATTTTATCGTTTTCCGTTAGTTCTACCTAGAAGCCTGGAAGGCTATTCATTTAGAACCTTGATTTGTTCGATTGAGATATCATTCGTTTAGTTTGCGGTCGAATTTATGTGCTTTTAGTTCTGCTTGTAACTGTACTATGGGCTTCCAATGTGAAAAAAATCCTTGATTTGTTAGAAAGTTATGACTGACAAATAAAATAGAAAAATATCGAAAATTTTTGTTGCGGTCAATCTAGATAAAGATAATTAAAGGGTCCTATTGTCAAAGTACGGTTAATAAGACAACGGTGTTGAACTAATATGATTGCTGGTGTATTATAATTGTGTCCATATCTACAAAGTATCCTGCGGAGGCTCAGTTTGGATCTCAGAATACTGTGAAACTTAGGCTATCTTTAACTTCGTCAAAAGGCTTTGAGGAAGGCTAGGGAAGATGTGTATTGTTTCAAGCAGCTTAAAATTTCTGTAGCATCGGCGTAACTGCAATCCAGCGTTCTTTTAAATGCAGTAGCAACGCTTGCCACGTTTCCCCTCGCAGCGCTTGTAAAGCAACTACTAGATATTAAAAACGAGGCTGTAATAACTAAAATATCAGGAGAACCAACGTCGAACGTGCATAAAACGACATAACGGGCAAACGGGAAATGCTTAAATGTATATATAGGGCTAAAATGTTGCATACGTCTTCTGAAAATATATTTATTGCTAGGCAAGCGTAGAACATCTACTAATTTATTATTAAGAAAGCATATAGTTATAATAGCTAATTTTTTGTGTGATCTACCACTTACCTTTCCATAAAGGATAGCTCGCTCGTGCTTCAGCTCAGGCAATTTATCTTCCAGTCTCGAAAGAATTTGGTGCGTCGCATAATATTCCGACTCGCGCAGCAAACGCCTTAAATTAGACCGAATTTTTCCATCGTCGACTTTCTTCTCTGACAAACGCTTATCACCTATTTTGCCTTCTTGTTCAGCGTCGACGGCGGCTGATTCGACATGTGTTAAGTAGAACTCTAATAGCTGACAGTGTAGACTTTCATCCTAAAACAAACGTAAATTAGACACAGAAACTGTATTCTCCATTCGCTGAAAATTTTGCCAAATTAGGAACCGGGGCGCCGGATTTTGCCTGCGGCATAAAAGGTCCAACATGAGGGCGCCCCGGCTTCCTAATCTAAAAACCCTCAAATTACTCTAAAACTAGTAAGACGTAAACGTGGGTGACGGAGGCATGGTGGTTAACAACGGCGTGAATAGTGCATACAGCTTGTGGAATTTCTAACATTTTTGGTAACAATAATAAGAGGAAGACATGAAAACGTCTAGTTATTTATACAGTAGAATGACAATACATCTATCAAGTTGTACCCATCAATGAAATTTAGTCCAAATCGGCCGAGTCATTCAAAAGTTATAACACACTTAATAGTTTTTCACTCATTTTTAGGAGACTTTGCTTAATTTTAAGAGAATTTATAAAGGCAAGTAGATCACTCGTATACAGCCTTTTAGAAAACGTGAAGTTACATGTTATGTCAAAAAATGACCGAGATAGCACGAACGGTTGTCGAGATATGATGAACTTAGGTTTCCCTAAGTCAATTTTAAGAGAATTTGCTTAATTTTTAAGGAAAGAGATGAAATACGTCAATCAGCTATATACAGCTGTTTAGAAAACGTGAAAATACATTTTATGTAAAAAAATCGCCGAAATAGCACAAACGGTTGTCGAGATGCGGTGAAAAAGCTGAAAAAATGGCAAAAATCCCTAAGTTTGAGCAACATTTGCTTAATTTTGAGTACAAAGCAATTTTCGTAGAAAAAAGTGCTCAATGAAAGGGCACTCCGCAAGAGAATATGCAACACGAAGAAAAAAAATTTCTAAAATCGGCCCAGGCGTTCAACCTGCAGACCTGTCTGTGACAAACAAAAAAGTCACAGAGAAAATTGAAATTTTGCGTCTAGTATATTGATATATAAAAAGTTAAATGTACGCCTCCGGCTGCGACTCACCACCTTCGGTGGCTCGTCTTGCCTCCGTCAATTACAAAACTCCGAGTTTGAGGAAACTCGTCAAATAGCCTGAGAAATGCTATATAAATGTCGCTAATGAGATGAGATATTTTTCAATGGAAAATTAAAGTTTTAAATAATTTAATGGTATTTTTAACTTTGAAAAAGAATTTTTTTAAAAATTAAGATTTTATGCCAACTGGAGATATTTTTACCGGTAGAAGGCAAAACATTTTGCCGGAATTGGAGCCCGAATTTTTACAGAGGGTGAGAACGCAGGAAGCGGAGGGCACCAAAATACCAGATAAACGCCGCCCTACACTTTGGAGAAGCCACAGGATTTACATTTCAGGTCCTACGGTCTACTATCCGTTCCAGGTTTTTTCAAAACGGACCCTGGGTCAAGGTTGGGTCCAGCAAATTTTTTTGGGTCCAGACCTTAAACTCTGGGTCCAGATTTATAATTTTTGGCTAAAGAATTTCACGAATTTTTACACAATAAAGAAACGTAATTACGAAACGCAATTTTACATTATTACAAATGCATAAATTATTCTCTGCCTGTCCCAAGCCAGGATAAAGGACGAGGACCATCCATGAATCCAGCACTTAGCAACTATGTACACATGTAAGCACGAATGGCTAAAAGCTGCACTTCGTAATAGAATTTATTTGCAAATCGTATGTCTCCAAAGCCGAAGCTGCCCTGGGTCCAGCTTAGGTCCAGCAAAAATTTTTTGGGTCCACGTAAAAAAATTTGGATCCAGACCCATCTGTGAACCAAAAAACCTAGATCCGTTCCATTTAAAACTGCGTATATAGCGTTATTAAAAATAAACCTAAAACAGTAAAAGATATGCTACGCAAAAAATTAAAAAATATATGTTTTTCATTCCATAACAAATTACCAAAATGCACGACATATTGTTGTTTGTCTAATTTCAACATCACACGTTGCAGCTTAAAGCACGAGAATACGAAATAAAAAGACCAAATATATTAATACAATGTTAACTTACCGGCACGTTATTAGCAAGGACTAAATTTTCCAAGTAAGCTCTGTGTGTTTCTGGTGATTGACTAGTTAGACGTGCTATGTCCACTTTATCGATTCGGTCTGGCCATTTGTACAATTCAATCACCTGAATATTATAAAAACTACAAGGCTAACTACACTACACAAACACAGACAGTACATAACGTACAGACATCAAAATGAAGTTTGCTGGGTGTCTGAAGATTCGTTAGACATAGAAATAGGAATGCGGCATAGAAGATTATAAAGGTTATAGACGCTAATTATAAATTTTGGCACATCTAATTCGAATCGGCTGCCCTCTGCCAAAATTCTGGGGTTTTTCTGCTTTCTCTGAAACACTTCTGTTGACATACAAAATTACACACTGAAGTTAAAAATACGCAAAAATTCGAGAAAAAACTGTTTTCATCCGTAATACGCCTTGATAGTATTTTTGAACTGATTGATTATCAATAATTTTGGAGATCGAAAATGGTTATAGTTTATCCGAAGTGACACCATTTCATGTCCCCTGCAAAAGGCAGTACCAATTCTGCTCAAATTTTCAGCAGAACAGCGCAATCTACGAACAGCCTGGAAGACTTCTTGAACAAACTTCGGACCGCTGTTAAACAATTTTAAAAAACCAGTAATATTATTGAAAAACTTAAACCATCAAGTTCGCAACTGCTTTTGAATAAAATTTGAAATTAGATGAACGAATACCGAATTAACGAGCATTGCACGAAAAGCATTCACTTCGAGCAAGTACTTTATATAATTATATTTAAATTCTGTGTGTCATTCACAATAAAACAGATACAAAAAATATTGTTTAAATCTGCTAAAACACAACTCTGTGCATAATATTGACAAGACAGCGACCCATAATGTCAGAGTGACATTATCTACGTAAATCAGTGCGATACAACAATGGAAACTGTCTTTCAAATAATTCAAACTAAAACGTCAGCTTTTGCGATAACAAAATCAGAAACGTCAGTTACAACGATACTGAATGTAGACATAGAAGCCTTAAAAAGACAAAGTAGATAGCTGGCCTGTCCACAGCCCTCCGAAAAGTGGGGGGGGGGAACTTCGGGGGGCCCCGTGTTCATTCTCGGGGGAAATTTCAAAGTGGGGGGGATAAATTTTGCTTAAAAATACAAAATATTTCCATATTTTCATGCATTTTTACTACTGTAAACGTACTTTCAAGCTAAAAAACAATATTTTAGCATTATAAATAGTGATAAATAATGTTTAAAAAACAATTTGCAAACAAAGAATATAAATTTTCAGACATAAAAATTTTTGGAATTCGTTGAACATGGGGGGTTTCGGCCGAGTGGGGGGGACGGACATGGGGGAAAATCTCACGAACATGGGGGGATTTGGAAAGTGGGGGGTCCCCCCACAGTGGACAGGCCAGGATAGATATTATGATCGGCCAACCTGAAGCACCGCCGAATCAAGGTTATTTTTGAGAAACCAATCAAGTGTATCAATCACCAATGTGATGTCTTCACACCTATAATAGTTGCTAATATACAATTCATCGTTTAGAATCATGTTTAAGTATACGTTTGTATGACGTAAAGTTATTTACTAATGACCGCCAAACCGAGGACAGCTTCATTTATTCCGGTACGTATTTTATTAATTTATAACGATCGCATTTTCTTATTTTACTCCCAAATATTACTTATGGATCTTCAAAGATAAGCATAATATCCATCCAAGTATAACATACTTCACACTAACAGTAATGGTATTGGCGCATGTTGCAACTTTATCTTCACATCGCAGTGACTGCGCGAATCATGTAACCCAGCAAGCGGTGAAACAAACAAGCTGTAAAAATAGTCACTGTTATTAGTTACAAAGCGCCATTCACAAAATGTAGTCATATTTTTAAACATTTAGAAAACATACACGCGAATTTTAAAAAAATTCAAAACATAAACATCGAAAAGCTGGCAAACACGCATTTGAGCACAAGAATATCACAGTTATACTGCCAGAGATGAAGGAAGCATCGGAATAAAAATAATCAATCATAGTATTTTGAATAATTTCTGCAAAAATATGCTATCTAAAGCGAACCAAATACAAATTAATTGGCTTTGACGTGAAAAATGTTTATCTGCGAAGTAAAGAATATCGAAATCTGCGTTACGTTTATACAGCTAAAGACATATGTCCCACGATAAAAGTATACGCCGTGATAAAGTTGAAGGCGACACACACCTAAAGCGAACTCGATATTATCCGTCAGCATATGTTATAACAAAATTTCCACTTATATTGGCCCACAACAAGACTATTGAGTTGTTTGTTATGAGTACTGGAATCAGTAAGACACATCAATACTGTATGGTAATGCATAGTTAGTAAGAGCACTGTATATTGTGAATGTTTAAGTGAAACAGCGGTGCGAAAATTGAGCCAAATCAGTTTACAGTTTAGAAGCACCTACGTTACAGATGAGAATTCTGAAATTTAAATTTTTATAAGTTGTCTTAGTAACTTTTTTAAAATGGTATGCCAAATGTACATAACGTTCGATTCATCGAAAACGTCAGCTAAATAACAGCAAAATGAAAGACTTCATAATTGATAGCTCCAGCTCAGCTTCTCTGCATTTGTGTGCAGGTTCTTACGCCGATGTACATCGAAACATTACAAATTGAAAGAATTGAGCCACATTCATCAATCCGACCGTAAACAGACGGGACAGTTAGCTCGGTCAGTTTTAGTTTGAAAAAATTTAAATAAATAATGAGTATTACTATATGTCAGTGATTAACACATGAAGATTTTCCAGCTTGAAGACCAATTAGGTGACTTCAAGTACAACAGCAGTGTTCAAACTTATTTCAATCAAAATATTTTTGTATTACCCAATGAAAACCAAACGCAATGATTTGATGCATAAAAAGGTAACACTTACTCGGTTAGAAAATCGACTATCTTCAATATTCCTTCGAAATTTTCGTCCTTTATATCTCCGTTTAATAATCTGAAATAAACAAAGTTTGTACATAAAATTTAAGTTCACACATGAGAACTATTTGAAGCAAAATTAGATAAAATAGGACATGCTGCAGACGCCTTAAATAAACAGGATTTGGTTAAAACCAGGAGTGAACACTAGTTATACAAAATCACAGCACCACATTGACGTTTACCGTTTAACATTAAAATTCAGTACAACGCCAGCTATATAATAAATATTAATCGTTGAGTAGATAACTAGAGTTTGTCAACTGTTGATGCTGCGTCGCATTGAAGTGTTCGATGCGAAAGTGGCAACACACCATTCGCAACCGCCTAAGGTTATATCATACAGGCAATAACTGGAAGCCGCCGCCCAAAAATGTATATTTACTCATGACAGAAATTACTTAACTATTAGATAAAAAGTTAGAAAATGAAGGAATAAAACGGGACCCCGCATGCCCAGTTAAGATACAGCGAATAGCAGCATAATAGTTCATAAATCAGTGACAATATAAATGCAATAGAAACCCTTTCGTAGACCCGCGAATACTAACTTTTTCCACACCTCCACTGCCTCTCTATAGCGATTTAAACCACAAAATGTCATTGCCAAAGCGTTGTAGTGTTTATGATTTTCCAGCCAGCTAATACAGTCGCACAGGTCCATATGTCTTCCGCTATCGTTGGCGAACAATTCGCTTAGTTGCGTTGGCTTCAGAAGACAAGTAAGTTTGGCATAAGCTGTGTCAATTTCCTGTAATAAATATATTGTTTCAAGTAATAGCAAAACATAAAACGATTATCAGCTGTTGAGGCAGTAAATCTGTGTAAAACAAACATAAGCAAACATGTTAGAGCAATACGTAACTGAAGAAGTAGTAATAATTTTGCTATTGGAATATATATTTATCAACGAAATTTGGACAGAAAATTAACTTAACTTTACCGGGTTGGTTTTGTTTGGCGGCCTTTTTTTCTCCCTTTTCCGGGTGTCTTTTCTTCCCCCGCTATAGGGCTTTTTTTTTTTCTTTTTTTTTTTTTTCTCGTCCACTTTATCCCTCCTGGTTTAGAGGATTTTGACACACTCCTATAATTCACAATGCGATTTTTAAGCGATTTTTATCAGCAAATCTTGTTGTACATCAGATTAAGTGTACAAAGTTCATTGTTGAAAAGTCTCGGTGTTGGAATGGTTACGAAAATATTAACGCAATATAAACTATTGGCAGTTTGCAGCTGAAGTATTGCTCATTATTTAAAAGTAACTGAGATACCGAATAGTACGCAGTTTTGTAGACTAAAACATATATCATACATGCTGAAGCAGGGACTCATGGTGGACTACCACCTTCTCTTCTGAACCGTCGGAACCCATGAGACCCTGGTCTCCCCCTGAGGGTAGCATCCTATATATTTCATGGTGCGCCGCAAGTTCTAAGTTCGTTTTTCATGACTTGTTACAGCTCCAATTTCTGGTGCATCTGGGATGTTTCATGTATATTACATTTGGGCAGTATATTGACCAGATAGTGGCACAGAACAACCACTGGCACAGTTTTATTTTCTGAATTTTAGGAGGGTTGCAAATTAGGATTCAATTTTCCTACCTGCTGCTAAAACTACTTTGAATTCGAATCACGATAAAAAATGGTACTGATGTTAACTAAATTTACTTATGGGAATGCATTCACTCACGAGTTCTCAGACCTGCGACTCTGGGAACAGCAACGACTGTCAAACTTTAAATTGATTGTATCTCAGTTTGAAAATGCATGTAGCATCAATGGCATGACGTTTTTTAATATATGAATAGTTGACAATATTTAGGCTATAAAATCGCAGATGTTCCAATGCAACATTCCTTTTCTGAAAACATGATAATATGCTCCTTACCGCTTTGCGCTGGACTAGCAGGCAGGACTGATAACTTTCTACGATTTCCAAAGCATAACTAGCATTGTATAACTGTTTGATTTTGAAAGTTCATTTAGCTAACGTCTAGTTGTGCATATGTTGGTATTAAAACTGAGAACGCGATAGTTACCAAGTAGAGATTTTTATTTGTCAAATGTCCGTTTTTAGTGTTTCACTTAAGTTACGTATTTCCTGAACAACATTTTAAACCCACGTTGATTTTGTAACGATTTAATCGTATACGCTAAAAATCAGATTACTATCGGACACCTATGCTCGCGCTCTGTGTGTTCATTGAAGCATATATACGAAATGCACAACGATTACAAAGTAAATTGCCAAACACTAATTTTTATAAATGTAACGAAAATGTAGCCCGAAAAGTTGGTATCAGTGAAAGGAATCAGTCGTTGGATTCCCGTTTTGTTTTGTTGCTAGTTAGTTGATCTTAGTAAATCTCCCAAATTCACAACTGCTAAAGTAGATTGCGATAATGCAATGAGTGCATTAAAAAACTGCAGTCTGCAAAGTGTACCGTACTAATCAGCAGTTTTAGGATCTGCTCTGGAATGCCATGTGTACTTCATAAAAACTTACCAAGCCAAACAAATGATTTCAATTTTCACTTACTTTTTGTGCATGCGAGATATCTAACATCCTGGCCGCATTTGTTTACAGGTAGTAAATAGGCTGTATGATTGTGGAAAATTCTAGGTGACCCTTCAACCTTTTCAATAACGTGGGAACTGCGGCACGATGTATGAAGTGATACGGTTAAATGCGAAACTAAATTCCGTAGAAATGCTAAATTTCATTTCAATGAGTAGATTTGGTTTCAATTTTTAACGCTATATATAACTGCTTTTAAATTCACCAAAATGAATTTTATGTTAGTAAATTTAAATTATTCGTCAAAACTGAAATAAAAATAGTGAAAACTGATTGGTTTACTGCAGTTATAATCACATTTGGGAAAACTGATAAGTGCCAATCACACAATCCACTATAAATAACATGCTTAATATTGATCCATTTGATTTAATATTTTCTCTAAAAGCCGTATGGTCTTAAGTTCTTGTGATTGAATTTGACTGCATTCAATTTGGCTTCAGTTTTGATGAATATATTTAATTTGGCTGAAGAAGAATTCATTTTGGTGAATTTAAATCCTTTTGTGTACTGAAGCTCAAATAAAATTAAGTCAGTCATAACTAAAGCCGATTTTAAATCTGGAATTGAAACAGAATCCAGGTTTGGTTTTATCATGTCGCTGCACGTATTTTGTCATAGTTCCCACATAAAATGATAGTTTTACAAATCGGATATGTATCTAATACGATATCCTGTCGAATAACGCATTCATGATTTAAATTCCTAGAGCTAAATAAAGACTCAGCACATTGAATTTAGTAAACAGACTGTGAATAGCTAGGGTCGGAGTCCGGTGCATATGCAACAAGATTCCCCAGTTACACGTACGAATTGTAGTCCGTAACAGTGTTTACGTAACAACTAGTTACGGCAATCAATATTATTTGAGCTATTTTTTAAATAAAATCTTCCAATATTTTAGAAGACTCAAATGATCTCAGGCTTCATCGGTGCACAAGTATAGTAAAGCCGTCGTCACGAACAGAACGAAACAGCATTCGCTATAATCATTTATTTAAAAAATCTTCCAATATTTTAGAAAACTCAAATGATCTCAGGCTTCATCGGTGCACAAGTATAGTAAAGCCGTCGTCACGAACAGAACGAAACAGCATTCGCTATAACCATTTATTTAAAAAATCTTCCAATATTTTAGAAGACTCAAATGATGTCAGCCTTCATCGGTGCACAAGTATAGTAAAGCCGTCGTCACGAACAGAACTAAACAGCATTCGCTATACCATTTATTTAAAAAATCTTGCAATATTATAGAAGACTCAAATGATCTCAGCCTTCATCGGTGCATAAGTATAGTAAAGCCGTCGTCACGAACAGAACGAAACAGCATTCGCTATAACTTACATCGATGCCGAAGGAAACAGAATTGATAGTCGTGAATTTGAATAGTTAAAAACTTGCAGAAAACTTAACGTGACAGCTTTAATGCAATTGACATGTAAAACTGTTTTTGACTGCTCGAATAGTAAATTAATGCATATATATTGAACTGACGTAAACTAAATCTTTGTATTGTGTATGGTGCTGAGAAAATTATAATGTTTTAGCATACATTAACGAAAACTGGGCATTCAACAAACAGTGTCGTTATGGTACCGCTATCGGTATAATATTGCCCATTCTAAGACCATTTTTCACTCCAGGTAAACCCTTAGAGACGATGTCAAAATTGCGTCCGATCCAATACGTTCAGGTACGATCCGTTCTCTGTTCACATTGCATCCGATCCAATCCATTCCGGTCTGATCCGATTTCTGTTCACATTGCATCCGATCGGATTCGATCAGATATGACCAAGACGCCTACCGTACACGTCTATTTGTAATGTATTTTTCACACTATATCCGATTCCTATCTTATTAGGATCCGATAAAATTTTGTATGCTCAAATGGATCGCACCGGCCCAGAACGGTTCGAATGAAATCGCACCCAACGTGAACACACCCTCAGGCTACGTAAATAGGTACCTGGTACACAATATATGACAAGCAGACTTACTAAAGGTCTCTGAGTACTTTTTAGACTTTGAGATGTTGAGCCATTTGGAGTCAAAACAAGCATGGTAATAATACCAATCTAAAATATAAACAGTGTGCATGTCGGAGACATAGTTACCAAGCTCGAGTAGGGCTAAAGGACTATCAAGTGCGACTCAAATTTCAAAAATTTATTAAACAATGCATTTCACAGTTATCCATCACAATGGGGGTAGGGTTCGTATAGGAGCAGGTACAGGGCCTGTTGCCTTTCCGTAACTGCGGCTCTAACAGTGAATTACTGAAAACGTGAAAATATACCATGGCTTTACCAAAAGATCACAAAATAGAGAATTCGAATCCCTTTTCAGCAACCGTTCCAACATATTGCTTCGTGATATTAATACCGTGGCTGTGGTTGATGTTCGCTATATGAGTTAAAGTGAAATGCTGCAGAAATTGCTTACGCCTCGGTTATGAGGGCCTTGATATTGTCGTCCAGCTGTCACTCAACGAGAAATTGTAAAACGAAACAAAGTTCTACTGCTGTAAAACAAAATTTGTCATTAAATAGTAGAAAAATACACTACCAAAAGGAGCTAAATTAAGGCTAAACATATTGACTGCCATCTGGCTTAGTGCTTCAAATGACGAAAACACACACCTTTCTACTAAATCAGCAGCCTTATACAAATGAAGGATAAACAATAATAGTATTTTGTATTATATAAACATACTGTTTACTTGTGGTGCCTTTTACTGCTGTTGACTATGTCCAAGGCAAAGCAGTGACACCGATGGGCCGACGAGTCAAATATGATCTTGTTGAAATAGCTTATATATTCTCATTTGTTCCTAAATCCTATCTTGGAGAACCCACAAGCCTCAATCCAAGTACTTTTGTATAGCTTCTTTAGTTAACTCTCATGTTTGCATTGCAGATTAAGGCCTATGTTTGCACGTGCGATGTATTTTTTCTGCTTTGCGGGGTGAGCGACCGAGTAGGAGCTAATAGATTCGTAGTCTACGCATGTTACTTCACTGAAAGAGCCCTGATTCGATTGACCGCATCGACTTGACTTCGTTTAGCTTTGCATAAAAACAAGTACTTATTCGGGCATTAAAAAGTTATGAAGAGCCAAAAGAATAGCACATATTCAGCAGTAAAGCTAAATTTTATTTTAAATTTGGTAAAGATTATCTTAACAGGCGATAGGCCTTCGCTAAGGGCGCGGAATCTTTCGAATATAAAAATCCCTACATCTATGTCTGCGACTGGAATGTACCATTTAATGCGCCATCGAAACGACCACTAGAATCGTAATGGTTAGTTAGTATATACAAACGTGAGACGTTACATTGACAGCGCTCCTCAGCTTGACATGTGGTCATTATTGTCAATGTGATATAATAGAGTGTAACGACGGTTTATTAGCTTTTGGTATCGAACGCTTCATCTTTATTTAACAACTATTGCAAGCGAACAGTGCAGAACTAGTGCAGTTGAATATATTGAATCTTTAGCATACATTTCCATTTATGCAAGAGAAAAAACTGCTTTGTACAATCGTTGCGGAACAAAAGGATTTGACATTAGTGTTACAAAAATTAAACATGTATCTTTTGTTACTTGGCCCTTTTATCTTGAATAACATGGTTCAATTTCGGATGGCAATAAATGTTAATTGACGATGTTTAATAGCGAATGCCGGCTTATTTAAAGAGCGAGAGTTCAAAATTTTAAATTTATGGTGTGCCTAAATTTGACAAGCGGACTGATGCTCATTTATGTGTTCTGCAAGTACTGTTTTAAGTGATGTAATGGTAGGTTTTTATTAGGTTAATGCTGATAGCATCACATATTTTGCGTATGCCATTGAGCATAGGGGAACCCAAACCGGTAGCGTACTACCTAAACGCACAAATGGTGGACATAATTTTATATCTTTATAGCTAAACTATAAAGAACAATGCTTTGACCTAACATCAACAGCGCAGCACGAACTTCAACCACCTGAACGCGAGTGCGTCGCGTTATCATTTCTACAGCGCTTTCAGGTCATGTATATGGCTTTGTCAAACAAACGGCACATATTGCTGTCGTCCATCACTATTTCCAAGTAACTCGTAAAATTTCTTGCTACCAGCGGAGCCTATGTAAACGAATCCGATTATATGTTAGCTGGCCTTACATAAATAACTTCTTGAACAGGTCTGATGATAACGAAATTACTGTGGTAGAATTAATTGTTGTAAAAGTAATGAAGAGTGCTTATTTCTTAACACCAAATTATCCTCATCCTAACAGCTAGTGATAATATTTCTATTTATAACAATTAACAGAAACTTATAATACGCTAGCATTAATAGCCGCAAGATTATAGATAGTTTTAGCTAATGTTTTAAACAATAATACGATGAGATACGTGAAATATTGAAATATTTCCTTTGTGTGACGGCTACTCACATCAGAAATCCCAAATCAAATACACACTATAGCCATTTGCATACCTTTAATAGGTGATATGCCGTAAAAATAAAGACATTTCTAATACCTAGTTTAGGGCCCGAGATCCTGGAATGAAGCCTTCTTAATTATTGTTATGATACCGCAAAAGCTTCTACGTTTCGAATGAAATTATTCTCTCTACACAGGTGCTACCCAGGACAGTAAAGCTGAATTATCATTGATGATGTTCATAATTTTCAGATATCTTTTTGATCTGCTTCTTTGATCTTAGGGAAAGTATTTTATACGGGGACTGGTGATAATCGACCGCCTCGTAGCGGTATATGTTAGAATGTGGGCCTAGTAAATTTATACAGTTTTTAAGACTATATATATAGTCTACAAAGCCAATTAAAAACAATTTCGTTCCGGCTTCAAATAGCAAATATTGTCATTCGAAACGCTTTAATTCTTGACGCAATGCTTGTTAATATAATTGTTGATTCAATCTGCTCAGACCTTGATGTTCATTAGAGAACACCAATATTCTTATAGTACCGTGAAAATTCGTTTTTATATTGCATACACAAAAAAGTATTGACACATAAATATGTATTTTGGTATCCGTGCGTTCGTATGCTATGAAATAATTCTGTAACCGGAATCGGAGACTAATGATCTTACAATACAATACAATATACAATACAAATTTTATTCAGATCCTATTGGTACATACGAGACTTTACATTTACTGCAGTGTTCTGCTTCTGAAACGCGTTCATACACCTCGAGAATGAATATTCATTAAACGCCGTCCGCACAGCTTGCTTACTAACGTTCACAGAACACTGCTAGATATTTTGTAAAAATTATAATATGGCTGAACTAGGAAGTGAATAAGATAACGGCAGAATGGGGAGGGGGTTAAGTCCTCGCCTCTTATATCTCTCCCTATTTCGTGAATATATTGGAATAACATACAGATTGAAACAGATTCCAAGACACTATACAATTTGATATGTTTAGTAAAGAAAAACCAGAAAGGGAGCAAATATCACTTATTTGTAGGTTTCTTCTAAAATTGAGATACTTACTCAAGTCGATGGAGTCTAAAACATGTTTGAATTTACTACTGTTTGCAGCTTCAATCAGCGGTTGTGTTCCAGCATACTGAGGCAATTGGTTCCATACATCCACTATTCTAACAGCAAAACTGTGCTTGAGTGTGTTAGAGAGAAATTTAGGCTTAATAAGCTTTTATGATGTCCGCGCGTGTTAATATTGGGAGATAACATAAATAGGTCTTGACACGAGTTTATTTCATTACTAAGGCACTTAAAACCCATTACAAGGTGGTATTTTAGCCGTCGTAGTTAAAGAGGTTCTAGGTTGAAGTATTTTAATCTTTCAGCGTAAGACATGCGACAGAGGTGTGCGCGCGCTGTTAATCTACGTGTAAAATAACGTTGAACTTTTTCTAATTTATCAATATCAGATAAGTAACAAGGAGACCAAACCACGCTACTGTATTCGACAATAGGACGAACGTATGCTAAATATGAACGCAACAAAGCGTCAATGTCACAGTTTAAAAAACAGCGGAATAACATATTAATGACACGATAGGCTTTAAAAACAAAGTAATTGCAGTGTGCTGAAGATTTGAGATCACTTCTTATCATAACACCTATATCTTTGCAGGTGCTGAGGGACGGAATTTTGTTTCCTAGTAAGTAGTACTCGAAATATGGGTTACTTTTGCCCAAATGCAAGACACTGCATTTAGGTACTGACATGGATAATTGCCAGTTTTTTGCCCAAATTTCTAGACGAATAAGAGCGTTCTGCAATCGATTTGATGAAACTATATCTTCGTTATTAATCAAACTGACATATATCTTTACATCATCAGCAAATAATTTACAATCAATATCATTAAGACAGCAAGTAATATCATTTATATATAAAATAAATAATGTCGGCCCTAACACACTAACTACCCTGTGGAACTCCAGATGTGACACGATGCTGGTCTGACAGTGTACTATTTAGTTTTACACGAAAAGTCCGGATGCGAAGAAACGCTGTTATCCATTTTAAGAGGTGTCCGTTGATTCCAAATATTGGAAGTTTATTGATTAGTTTCACGTGCGAGACGGTATCAAAAGCCTTCGAGAAATCTATATACACTATATCAACCGAGTTTCCGGTGTCAATAGCTTTAGACCAGTCCGTGACACATTCCAACAATTGTGTGCAGGTTAATTTTTTTGATACAAATCCATGCTGTTTAGAACATATTAAATTATTATTACGTAAGTGTGATACAAGATAATGATTTACAATAGATTCCATAATTTTACAACAGTTTGAAAGTAATGATATGGGCCGATTATGTTGTTGGTGTGTTGGTTTGTTTGTTTTTTGTTGGGGTGTGGGGTTGGTTGCTGGTTGTGGTTGGGTTTTGTTGTTTTGTTGTGTAGTGTGTTTTTTTGTATCAGTGGGTCCGATGGGTCACCTTTTTTGTATACTGCTATTATATCGGCACAGAGCCAGGATTTTGGCAGTTTTCCGTTAACAAAAGATTGTTCAAAAATATGTGATAACGGAAAGCAAAGAGAATCTCTAAGTCCCTTAAGGAAATACTGCGTATAGCCCTACGGAGAATGGCTGTGTTTCGGTTTCAGACATCCCATGAACTTATGAATAATCTGTGGCGTGAACGGGACCCACGAAATGCTGCTTCGGTATGTTGGCACGGGTTTTACCTGCGTTTGCCCATCGTCCGATACGAAAATCGAGACGAATGCTTCGGCTAAAACGTTTGATCGTAATTTGTCGTCAGTAACCAGAATACCGTCTGGAGAACAGAGTGCACTAACTCTAGAGTTTACAGATAAGCGGGTTTTTACATACTTAAGTAGATTGTTTCTGTTGCCAGTTGTAAGAATTTGTCGCTCCCGATTACGTTTGAACCGGGCAATAGCTTTGTTGCATTTTAAGCTATGCCTCTTGTAAGCTGTGTGGTCTGAGGTTAACTTACAAGATTTCCATAATTTAGCCTTTTGCTTAACGAGCTTCTGGATAAAGCGAGGGTAAGACGTTTTATGTTTTGTACCAATCTTAGTTTTTGGAACAAATTTTTCACAGGCATCATTTAAAATACAACTGAACAAGTTCCATTTATCGTCGACAGTAAATACAGTATTAAGCATAAAATCCCAGTTATACGATAGCAAAAACTATTCATTGAAGCAAAGTTAGTGCACCTAAAATTATATGTATAAAGAGAATTAGGTTCTATGTCCGGAGTTAATGACCCGGCTATATGGAAATCGATCGAAACGTGGTCTGCATGAGATTCCCCACTGGATATTTGGGGAACATTCAGCGGAGAAGTTGTTAATAGACGATCAAGGTAGTTTTTGTCATGAGTGGGAAACGTAACCATTTGGTGTAAACTTAACTCGTGAACACAATCCATAAAACAGTTATTGACTGAACTATTAGTCCAGCTGTTGTTGATCCAATCAATATCAGGTAAATTGAAATCACCTACAATCGTAACAGGACATGCTACGTTGTTAATGTATCTTAGACAGCTTGTTAAACAAGACATGTGGTCCTTATCCGAGGTCGGTAGGCGGTAGAAGCACACTAGTCTGTTTCTAGTTGGAATAAATATATCAATTGAAGTGATTTCCAAGGTGCTATATTCATTTAGTGTAATATCGACAACACAATGCTTTATATTCTTATGAACAAGAATAGCTACTCCACCGCCTCTACCGGTTAACCTGTCGCTACGATATATACTGTAATTGCTGGCTCTAATTAGAGAATTGGGAAAGTCCTGCGTAAACCAAGTTTCGCATACTGCAACAATATGAAACAGTTCAGCAAAAAGCATCGACTCTAGTTCTGCGATCTTGTTAACTAGACTTCGTGCATTGAAAAAGTGACATGTAATACATTCTTTTGGGTCTGGCGCTGAAGTATTTGCTCCCTCTTTTAGTTTAACTGAACTGTTGCATTGTTGCGAGTATGATTAATTTGAACTGAAAGTTTACCATCGTTATCGACAAAACTGTAGTCCAGATTTGTATGTTTACCTCCAATGAGACGACCGTCGCTGTTACGGGTACAATTTTTAAATGCGACCAGTTTCTCTTTTACTACAACATAATGAGTTGTGTTCTGGCAGTTGTCGCGATTGCTTTAATTGAGGTCGTAAGCTTTTCTACGAAGAGCTGTTTGTTGCTTTAATTCGTTCTCTGTCATTGAGCGTCGTATAAATATTTTAGCGAGTCCGGTATGATCTTTGAGTTTTTTCGCGTTCTGCAGCAACGATCGGGCGACGCCGGACGACGACAAGCGAACTTTAAGAAGACGAGGTATAGCGTTGGTATTGTCCCTTGATCCGGTCTGGCCATAAATTCCCATTCTGTAGACTTCCTGGACTTCGGTAGAAGGATCTAGTTTTTTGCATATCTCCGTTGCATCATGAAAGTCACTTCCATTCTCGGGGAGGCCTTTTATAACAATACATCGGCGTCGTCGTGCTTCCTCATCTTCAGAATTGTTTGACGCATGAATTATGCGCGCTGGTGTAGATGAGTTC
>JASANE010005550.1:0-15399 GCA_030248225.1 Trileptium ribeirensis | reverse complement strand
TCCAATTAAGACTCATAATAAGATTGTTACAGTAGTTTAGGTTTGAATAAATCTGTATAATTTATCTAAGACTAGCTAACTACGTAGAAGGCAGCGATATAAACGGTGTTCCTGTAAAGCTGGGTCATAATGTCACAAGATTTAAGTTGTGTTTAATGATACAAAGTCACATAATATGGCTAGATGTTTATCAATTAACATGGTCCATAGCTGAAACTCTGTTAATCTCCTAACAGTTAAACAAAATATGCCGAGTTATGTTCAGTCAAAATCAATCTTTTAAGAAGAAGTAGCGCACTAAGCAAATGAAGACATGACCCGCCAGATTAAATAACTCCATAATAAATAATAGTTAAATATAGTGGCGAGAGGTATGCGAAACCGTTGGAAATTTCCGAATTTCATTAAATTACCATTAAACACCCTCACATTAACAACTAATTCTGACATCGTAGGTGTTTCTCCCGGGGATTCCAGATGGTACAACCCTCTAAGAGCACTCTTAAAAAAAGAGGAAATTTAAATTTCACGTACCGCGCCAGGACAAATTTCAGCGTTTCGCACTAAATGGTACAATTTGTTGCACCGCTGCTCTCACTGAGATAAATTCTGTGTGCTCCTCTGCGGAAAATCAGCTTTGTCCGTGAAAAGACATTAGAAATTGGTATTTGAGTCTTATTGCGGTTATTCTAATCTGTCTGTTAGCAACATGTTGAAGTTATAAGACCCGAAAAATCGATACTGATATTTATTTTCAGCGGCTTGGACGAGAATGAACATCATAGCATCGTAACATCAGGCGAAGGCAGTGGTCTAGAAATTTATGGCGAATTCGAATTTATTGTAAACGACAAAACTGGTCATATGACATTTCGGCAGCATCCCCAAACGTCATCTGGGCATTTGCAGCGCGATAGCGATATTCATACCGCGAATTCGAGACAACATCGGCACAGGCACCATCATGGAGAAAACAACGGGCAATATCAATCTTTTCGTCAGCTGCCAGAAGAATTTTTCGAAGTTCCACTAGAAAATAACGAAGCACCAAGTATAAGCAACAGTGCACAGTTTGCCGACCTAAGCTCCGATTATGAACCCGTGAATTGGGCAAAGATAATGAGCTATCATGTTGTAGATTCGCAAATTAGGTATGTTTTGAATGATTTTTGTGTATATAATACTATTATTCTTTCCAGTCTGATACACCATAAAAAAATTGCAAGGTATTTCTAATATTTTAAAACAATATGTTTCTACAAGTCAACGCAAGAAATTTCAAGCACACAACATCGTAAATGGCATAAAACATATGAATTGCTTAAGACACTAAAATAAGGTTGATTGCTGCCCAACTGTTTTCGCTGTTTACTAATTTTAACGAACACTTATTTGGTAACCTAACAGGTAAACGAGCTGTCAGGAATATTGTAAAGCCGCCATCTGTACTCAACGTAAGTACTCTATTTAAAAAAGATCATTTTTAATCTAAGCAGGTATCAGGGAATTCTACGCAAAACAGTTTGCCTATAAGCAAGAAATTCGAATTGGATTCTAATTAGGAGCAGCAGGGAATGATACAGTAGGGCTGGAATCAGATTTGAATGCGCCTAGCGATTCTATTTAAATATAGTTATCGACTTTTTTGAATCTTAGGAGCAGTAGGGAATGATACTGTGGGGCTGGAATCAGATTTGAATCCAACCGGCGATTGTATTTAACTACAGTTATCGACTTTTTTGAATCTTAGGAGCAGTAGGGAATGATACAGTGGGGCTGGAATCAGATTTGAATCCGCCTAGTGATTGTATTTAACTATAGTTATCGACTTTTTTGAATCTACTTAGCAAGTCTATACGAATCGATAAGTCAAATCCATGTGGATGCAATTCGATGTCCCGGTGCTATAGTGATATTAGGGCAGCAGTGTAATTCAGTTGGCTTAGATCCTTGATTAAGTTACTTCTTTTAGGCTGCTAAAACATATACAGCTGATAAAAATGATGGTTTTGATATTGAGTGTACTTAATTGTACTGCTGTCAAACTGGAATTGAAGCAAACGGCGCTTCAAATCGGGATTTTATTTCGCTCTATTTTATTATGGTTATTATTCTGTAAACCACAAGCCAAATAGGACAAAAAATCGCGAACTCCTACATAGCTGAGATGTAGTTTACGAGTGTACAAAATAAAATCGCTATTGCAATCGCGTTTTCAAGTGTACGCGGTGGCTAGATGACACATTTAATCGTAAAATAGCGACTGCAATCACAGCATGCTTCTTGCTGTATAGCAAATCGTATACGCGTGCGTAATCTAAAATCGCTGTTAATGCACGGACAGCTGTTATCAGATTGTGAACTGACTTGACAAAAGAACAACATTAACGTATTCACCTAAATTGCACTCATGCATTATAAAAATACCATAAAGTTTTTAGCTCCGTCGCATTTTTCATACATTTAGGATGTAATTTCCAATTCAGAATTGCTATATAATTTTCGGTTACATGATGTTGTATAATTTATAGCCATTGTTCCAAGTGCAGGCGTTGGATTACCTGTATTAGCACAGCAAAGATAAAATAGTGAATGGCACCGGGAACACGACATACATATACACAAAAGAACAAATCTCCCGCCATATATTTGAGTCTTATTCGTGATTGACAGAAAAAGACTTTCTGGGGGACTAGTTATGCACAGATCCTCCGACCACGTTTTGTGGAGGGAGGTAGCTCGGACACTCCCTAATTCTGTGGAGGAGGTGTATGTCGGACCCCCAGTTTTGAGAGGTGGTCGGTTTATAAGCAGCTACGCGTTCAATCGACCCTCCTCGAAACTGGGGGTCCGACATACCCTTCCTCCACAAAATATGATGGGTTTGACCTCCCCTCCCCACAAAACGTGCAGGTTCTGTACAGAAATTATTGGGTCAGGCCGAAAACGCATTGTCATCCAACACGGGTATACATTAGAGTGCAGGGAAGTATCATACTTTTCTCTAATGCACTCTGGGTGCTAGTGATCATGTTACTAAAGTTTTTGCTTAAATTTAGTTCACAGCCTGTATTAAAATATAGCTATAAAAATTTTTCAGCCATCCGGAAATACGAAGTGAAGCATTGCGTCTTCGTCCATATCCGTCATACGACGATGCCAAATTTGGAAAAATTTGTTTCTGTGACGACGATTGTAGTGCACTTGGCGACTGCTGCTCGGACTACGAACAAACATGTCCCGGTGAACAAATTAAAATAATAAATTGGCTAATAAAATATTAATAATAAAAATGTATATAATATCAAGAGTTGATCATGGCTTCTAGAGAACCGTATGATAATTTACGCTATTACTATACAAACTATGTCGCTGACGCGTTCTATTGCGCCTGTACCTCCTGGGTCCGAGAAGTGTTAACTGTCCTCTAGAAGCCATCATAAACTCATGGTAATATATTACGTACTATCAAAATTTAAATATAATGAAAAAGTTATTTTGAGACAAAAGGGCCTCATAGTATAGTGTAGGCGAAATGTGTTTCAAGTTACAACTTCTGATTAGGACGCTTTTCGGATTTTTATGTAACCATCGTTTCTATAGACGCTTTTGATAAAGAATTTTTCCACATCGTGCTAATTCATTTCCATATTTTACGCTATATATATATCAGAATCATCTATAGTATTTTGTGAAAATTATCTATTAATATAGGAGAAATCAGCATAATTTTTGGGTTAAAAATAGTTCTAAAATGAGCTGAATTTGTAGATTTGCTGAAACAGCCCGATCACGCGAAGAATTGTTTTGATAAAAGTAGGCAGAAAAAGGGAAAAATTGGCAAAACTCAAAAAAATTAAATTAAATTAAAAAAATTAAATTAAAATAAATTAAAAAATTAAATTAAATAAAAATTAAATTAAATTAATATTTGAATATTTATCGCCCCCCCAAAGCATCCGGTATTTCTCTCCGCTGGGACATCGGGCCTGGTGCATGTATGCTATTTAGCAGGCGCTTCGCAATATACCAATGATGCTTGTTATGCAGCTGCTATGAAAACATATAGTAAGACCGCGCTTAATAATAAGCTCGCACTTAGTGATGACTAGAAGTTACATCATAGCGTTATGTACGGTCGTTATACTACTGATAAACAAGAGAAATTTTTGTATAAATGCCAAAAATTCTACTTTCTTGTTTTTCATTCAATATGTACCAGCGTCAGAGAAGACGCATAGGATTTTAAGCAGAGGTGAAAATTTAATTTTAGGCTCTGAGCGGCTCGGTTCCATAGCCAAACCGAAGCTATTATGATGTACGGGGACCAGAGCAGAATCTAAGATCTGTCTGTGACCTTGTGTAGCTGGAAAAGCGGGGTTCGGCTTTATAAAAGCTATTTTCTAAACCAGCAATCTTAATTGTCTTTGCTGAAGCGTAGTATAATATATATACCAATAGCCAATACACCAGAGCCTAATTCGGCTCGGCTCTTAAAGGGACTAATAGCAACCATTGGCGAAAAAGCCTTAGCGTGAGAGTGGAATTCTGCTGCACTTTGTGCAAGTTTATTTTCGCAAAATTAAGAAGCTGCGTTTGACTTAGAGTTCGCTCACACGTAAAATTTTTGCTCAACTTTTGAGTTCAAACTTTAAGCAAATTTTAAGCTCATTTGAGGAAAAATTAGACGTGTAAACGCACCCTTAGACAACTGTACACCTGTTGTAGAAAATCACCAATATTAAGATCTATTTTACTATTTGTCTTCTGTGTGGTACTCGCAGCTGCTTTGTATCACTACAGTTTTATTTCAACCTAGTGCACCCTGATGTTGAAAATTATTGTTTTCAGTTTCTGAAACGCTGATATTATTACCATCAAATTTAACAATGGTCCGAAAATTCTAATTCTATTTTCTTTGAACACAAAATCTATTGAAAATTTCTCAAACATTCAATGCTGCTGTTATCCGTGAGTAAACTTAAGGTAACCCCCCCAACCGTCCTATTCTGTCATTACCGATATCGAAGCGCAAACCCTTGTTACGGAAAACAGGCTTAATTTCATTCGTTTTTTCGCTAACCGAAAATTGGAAAAATAAAATCAAGTGCCAGAAATCAGACCTTGTGTTCGAACCGAACTTTGGCGATTTCAGTTTGCAGAAATTCTTTTCCCTAATGTATTATTTAAATTTGGATTATACAGTGTTCGCGAACAAATTTAATGCAAAAGTGACGTCACAGTCAAATCGACAAATTTTCGTTATCAAAAATATGGGTGATTTTACTTAAATTTTCGCGAACACAAAATGGTTAGATTTCAATCGTGAGCGGTGTGTTCGCAAACAGTTTTATGTGAATTTCAATTGACCAAAAAGCGTTCCGTAACAAATTTTATCCAAAAATACAAAATAGGATGGTTGCCGGGGTCATTTTAAGTTTAGTCACGCATTACTGTTAGATGTGTATGCAATAGACCCAGATTATTGGAGCGCGATTTCTCATTGTAGTAGGCAGCCATATTTCCAGTCTCAGGCGTTAGAAAAGAAAGCTCAGGAGATGGCGTTGTTGGTGGGACCACCAGTACAAGACGAACCAATTTTTCCAACCACTTATACATGCCACGCGTTTCACTCGCCATTTGTTGTAGTTTTGCTTGTATATCAATCACAACCTGGCGTAGTCAGGTACTTGTACTAGGCGAACTCATGTTGAAGCATGTCCAGGAGCTCATCAAAGTATCGCAAGGGAAATGAAGCAGAATCTTTTGTTTCAACTGAATTTCAAGGTGCTCTAAAACCGAAACATTCTATTGCTGAAATAAGTCCCGCAATACAGTCATTACAAAATCTCTATAATGACGAAAGAATCTGCATGTAATAGCGTTGGACAGTTTCTGGGAAGCATAAATCAGTAGGCCAGCCATAGTACTCAAGGCTTTTAGGTATTCAACTTTTTCGCTATAGTTCTTCTGGCCTAAAATCTACCTCAGTCGCTGTAGTCTGAGCTTTTTGGAAAGTGACGCAAAAGAATCCGTTTGTGCGCATGTGTTGCAAGCATTCCAATGCACAATGCGAAAATTGTTTTGCTCCAGCTACAGTCATGTCTCGCCCCTGAAATTGCATGGCAAGAAATGCAGTGTTTTCAGATGTTATTTCGGCCATGACAATGCCTAAAAATGTAATGCCCCAATCTTGGGGAATTCCAACTGAATGATATTGGGGAATCATCCAACTGTTAACCCCTCCTATGCAAAATTTGCTGTGCTCCGGAACACCTGACACCTGTGGGTGGTGACCCACTGAGAGCAACTACATCTTTCCAATATATATAGGAAATAGGAACTCGTATACATTTATTAGGCGTATTGAAGGCCAGAGCCGAACCTGGCTCTCCATCGAAAAATCTGAGTCAACCGGAAATGCTTCAGAAAGAGCCGGACTGAGCTAGAGGTTAAAATATGACTCGTTCTCAGATCTAAAATTGAAAGCACTCTCAGCCTCACCTAAACGCGTTTGAGCTATGTCGCTTTTAGTTTCTAAAGTTGCTGCTGAATAAAGTATTTACTGAATAAAATAACACATTGCTACATGTCGATAAATGCTTAAATTTTGTTGGACGAGGTGTATTATCTAAAACCAGGCTTACTAAAACTGGTTCTGAGCTGTTCAATTTTCATTTTAGAAACGGATTTAAGAACAGTAGCAACAACAAAACTAAAATTGTTTAACAGAAAATGCAGAATACATTACAAAATTCAACTGTTTGTGTTTATTCTTACCTTTGCTTTATATATGTGGCGACTAATACTGCTTATTGTTTAAGTTGTGAACTGCGAAGTAACCGAGTGGACTCCTTGGAATGGATGTGAAGCCCCCGATGGTGGTATAACTGCTGAAGAAGGGTCTCCGCACTGCTCGTTTGGTGTGAAACGTCGAAATCGCTTTGTTATACGTCCATCGCTAAACGGCGGTCACGCGTGTCCTAAACTAATTGACGAAATCGCATGCTCAATGCGCCAAGACTCGACTGAATGCGACAGTCTAACCGAGGCTAATGGTAAGTCAGGTATTTAGCTTAGTTTGTCCTAATTTGAAATACAGAATGATTAGGGAATTAATGTTTAATTTTAATTTGTTCAATAGAAGTTACTATCTGATGTTAACTGTTAAGCTACGAATTAAAAAAATTTACTCATTTACCGTTACATAAACATAAAATATATATAAAGTATTTATTTAATTTATATAAACTCGCCGAGCTTTTGTGTACGGCTAATGGCGACATTTTGGTCCCCTATTCTGCATATTTTAACTGTTTCTAAATTGTTGCGATACGTCTCATAGGCGCTAGATACCAGTAACATTAATTATAAAATAAGGATAGAAAGTAAATTTCATAAGAAGATTTTACACAGAAAAAGTGACGTTACAGCTCGTCGAGATGTATAGATAGGTTCCGTTAGCTCCATTTCTATAAAAATTTAGGATGTAAAATGTTTTAACAATGCCGGCGGTAGCATATGAGTAGCCCCCGTACTGATGTGCGTGGCCCACCAAAGCGTGGTATGACTGGCCTGTGCAAACAATGGTCTAACAATCGAAGTATATAGATAGGTTCCGTTAGCTCTATTTCTATAGAAATTTAGGATGTAAAATGTTTTAACAATGCCCGCGGTAGCATATGAGAGGCCCCCGTACTGATGTGCGTGGCCCACCAAAGCGTGGTATGACTGGCCTGTGCAAACAATGGTCTAACAATCGAGGTATATAGATAGGTTCCGTTAGCTCTATTTCTATAGAAATTTAGGATGTAAAATGTTTTAACAATGCCGGCGGTAGCATATGAGTGGCCCCCGTACTGATGTGCATGGCCCACCAAAGCGTGGTATGACTGGCCTGTGCAAACAATGGTCTAACAATCGAGGTATGTAGATAGGTTCCGTTAGCTCTATTTCTATAGAAATTTAGGATGTAAAATGTTTTAACAATGCCGGCGGTAGCATATGAGTGGCCCCCGTACTGATGTGCATGGCCCACCAAAGCGTGGTATGACTGGCCTGTGCAAACAATGGTCTAACAATCGAGGTATGTAGATAGGTTCCGTTAGCTCTATTTCTATAGAAATTTAGGATGTAAAATGTTTTAACAATGCCGGCGGTAGCATATGAGTGGCCCCCGTACTGATGTGCGTGGCCCACCAAAGCGTGGTATGACTGGCCTGTGCAAACAATGGTCTAGCAATCGAGGTATATAGATAGGTTCCGTTAGCTCTATTTCTACAGAAATTTAGAATGTAAAATGTTTTAACAATGCCGGCGGTAGCATTTGAGTGGCCCCCGTACTGATGTGCGTGGCCCACCAAAGCGTGGTATGACTGGCCTGTGCAAACAATGGTCTAGCAATCGGGGTATATAGATAGGTTCCGTTAGCTCTATTTCTATAGAAATTTAGGATGTAAAATGTTTTAACAATGCCGGCGGTAGCATATGAGTGGCCGCCGTACTGATGTGCGTGGCCCACCGAAGCGTGGTATGACTGGCCTATGCAAACAATGGTCTAGCAATCGAGGTATATAGATAGGTTCCGTTAGCTCTATTTCTACAGAAATTTAGAATGTAAAATGTTTTAACAATGCCGGCGGTAGCATATGAGTGGCCCCCGTACTGATGTGCATGGCCCACCAAAGCGTGGTATGACTGGCCTGTGCAAACAATGGTCTAACAATCGAGGTATATAGATAGGTTCCGTTAGCTCTATTTCTACAGAAATTTAGAATGTAAAATGTTTTAACAATGCCGGCGGTAGCATATGAGTGGCCCCCGTACTGATGTGCATGGCCCACCAAAGCGTGGTATGACTGGCCTGTGCAAACAATGGTCTAACAATCGAGGTATGTAGATAGGTTCCGTTAGCTCTATTTCTATAGAAATTTAGGATGTAAAATGTTTTAACAATGCCGGCGGTAGCATATGAGTGGCCCCCGTACTGATGTGCGTGGCCCACCAAAGCGTGGTATGACTGGCCTGTGCAAACAATGGTCTAGCAATCGAGGTATATAGATAGGTTCCGTTAGCTCTATTTCTACAGAAATTTAGAATGTAAAATGTTTTAACAATGCCGGCGGTAGCATTTGAGTGGCCCCCGTACTGATGTGCGTGGCCCACCAAAGCGTGGTATGACTGGCCTGTGCAAACAATGGTCTAGCAATCGGGGTATATAGATAGGTTCCGTTAGCTCTATTTCTATAGAAATTTAGGATGTAAAATGTTTTAACAATGCCGGCGGTAGCATATGAGTGGCCGCCGTACTGATGTGCGTGGCCCACCAAAGCGTGGTATGACTGGCCTATGCAAACAATGGTCTAGCAATCGAGGTATATAGATAGGTTCCGTTAGCTCTATTTCTACAGAAATTTAGAATGTAAAATGTTTTAACAATGCCGGCGGTAGCATATGAGTGGCCCCCGTACTGATGTGCATGGCCCACCAAAGCGTGGTATGACTGGCCTGTGCAAACAATGGTCTAACAATCGAGGTATGTAGATAGGTTCCGTTAGCTCTATTTCTACAGAAATTTAGAATGTAAAATGTTTTAACAATGCCGGCGGTAGCATATGAGTGGCCGCCGTGCTGATGTGCGTGGCCCACCAAAGCGTGGTATGACTGGCCTGTGCAAACAATGGTCTAGCAATCGAGGTATATAGATAGGTTCCGTTAGCTCTATTTCTACAGAAATTTAGAATGTAAAATGTTTTAACAATGCCGGCGGTAGCATATGAGTGGCCCCCGTACTGATGTGCATTGCCCACCAAAGCGTGGTATGACTGGCCTGTGCAAACAATGGTCTAACAATCGGGGTATATAGATAGGTTCCGTTAGCTCTATTTCTATAGAAATTTAGGATGTAAAATGTTTTAACAATGCCGGCGGTAGCATATGAGTGGCCTCCGTACTGATGTGCGTGGCCCACCAAAGTGTGGGGGCGCAAAGTACAATCGAGGTATATAGATAGGTCCCGTTAGCTCTATTTCTATAGAAATTTAGGATGTAAAATGTTTTAACAATGCCGGCGGTAGCATATGAGTGGCCTCCGTACTGATGTGCGTGGCCCACCAAAGTGTGGTATGACTGGCCTGTGGAAACAATGGTCTAACAGGCCCGATACTAAGTAACCTGAAGTGCCGCCTGTACTGTACCAATGCTCCTTGCTAGAAAAAATATTTTGTTTTCTAAAACAGAACACTAATAGAAATTTTCTGGTAACTAATTCTATAGCCTGCCCAGAGTGATTGAAACAATTCAGAACATGTAACGGGAGTGCTTCCTCTCCCTCCGGTTTATGGTACAACGGTAGCAAATTTGAAAATATTGCACTCGTACTGTTTGTACCCGAGGCTATTTTATGCGCTATACGAAAGAAGAAAAATGAATTTTTTTGTGAGAGGCTCCTTGAAATGTGAGTGCTTCCCAGTTGGAAGAGGATGTTAGTCGGTATCTAAAGACGGCTCTGGTATTTTTGTCAATTAAGAATAATTTCGATCATTGTAAATCAGAGCCGGTTTGACGGATATGAACAATAGTTTTTGCTTTATGTGTTTAGTGGTTAGCATATTCAAGCACTATGCATTTATCAGTGACTCCATTAGTTGTTTAGCCAGGGGCAAAAACCGTTTTTTATGTCAAAATCAACCAAAATTTGGATGTAATCATTTATAACTAGATAATAGGCAAATCGATTTGACTGGAGTTTTCGCTGAGGACATGAACTTAATTGACCGTTAAAAGCGTAGACTTTGATTTTTTAACTTAGATTGTCGAAATTCTTTTGCAACCATTTACAAAACATCAAATAAGTATGTTATAATTGCAGCATTTATAACTAGATAAAGTATTTCAAAATTCTACCAATTATGCTGGTTTTACATATGTGGATTTATTTGGCACAAATTTCTACCGATGCGTGTACAATACATGCTCATATGGAGGACGATTACCCCTTCAGTGTCCGATCCTCCGCGCAGTTGTCCCAACACACCACCCAGCGGTCGACCGGTTGGCTCCCGCTGGTAAATCGATGACTGCCCAGGTACCTCAGGCTTTGAGCAGATATAACCCATATGGTTGATATTGACATTATTTTATCACCAATTTTACCTGTGCTTCACTGCCCACAAGAATTAAGCGTTTCCTGAAGTGGTGTTGCTAACCCACGACCATGGCATGAAGTCCTGTATACATATAAAATATCAAATTGTTAACGTTTTTCTATCAAAATAACATTAATTGGTCTAGCTGTAAGACATATATACAAGTTTCCTTTAGTCAACCCTTAATGTTTGAAGTAAACTCTAAAGAATAATGTCAAAGTTGATTGGTTACAGATAATGTTGATATATTAAACCTGTTTTAGAACCAAATCTGGGGCTTGGAAACGTGGGAATATAAATAACTTAACTTCAAACGTTAAGGGCTGACTAGAGGAAACTTGTATTGTCTTACAGCTAGACCAATTAATGTAATTTCAATAGCGTTAGTTAATTTGAATGTTAAATATTTTAACAATTTAAATATTTATATGTGGTCGTGGGGTAGGCAACGCACTTTTCAGAAACGCTTAATTCTTGTGACAGGACACAGGTAATTCAATGTGATATGATGTGATAGTGCCTATATATCTAGAAAGCCTGAGGTACCGTGGCGCGTCAAATTTCACGGGAGAGGCCTATGGTGTGTTGGGACAACTGCGCGGAGGACGGGACGCTGAAGGTAAACGTGTACATATGAGTGTATTGTACACGCATGGGTGGAGATTTGTGCCGAATAAATCTACATATGTAAAACCAGCATAATACAATTAAAATTGTATCTAGTTATAAATGCTGCAATTATAACATACTTATTTGATGTTTTGTAAATGGTTGCAAAAGATTTCCGACAATCTAAGTTAAAAAAGTGAAAATTCTACACTTTTAACGGTCAATTAAGTTCATGTCTAACTTCCAGTCAAATCGATTTGCCTATTATATTAGTTATAAAAACATACATCCAAATTTTTGGTTGATTTTGACATAAAAAACGGTTTTTTGCCCCTCGCTAAACGATCACTGATAAATGCATAGTGCTTGAATATTAACCACTAAACAGTAGAGCAAAAACTATTGTTCACTATCCGGCTAGACTTACAATAATAAAAATTATTTCTTAATTGACAAAAATACCAGAGCCTTAGAATACCGACTGGCATAACTCTTCCAACTGAGAAGCTAGCATTCCAAGACTCTCACAAAAAAAATTCATTTTCTTCTTTCGTATAGCGCATAAAATAGCCTCGGTACAATACGAGTGCAATATTTTTTCAAATTTCGTTGTACCATAAATGAAAAGAACACTCGCTACATGGTTCTGATTGTTTTCCAATCACTCTGGGCGGCTATAAAATTAGTTACCAGAAAATTTCTATTAGTGTTCTGTTTTCAAAAACAAAATATTTTTTTCAGCAAGGAGCATTGGTACGGTACGGGCGGTCACTTCATCTGGGCCTGTTGAGCCATCCACAGGCCGGGTGATACCTTGGTGGGCCACGCGCGTGTGCTCGTATGCCTACCGCCCGGTATTGTTAAAAAAACATTTAAATATAATTTTCTCCTGCAAAAATAGAGCTAACGGGGACCTTATCTATATACCTCGATTGTTAGACTATTGTTGGACAGGCCGGTCGTGCCCATCATGGGCCCCGCGCGCATTGGTCGGAGGCCACTCACCGCCAGTATTAAAACATTTTACATCCAATTTTCTATCAAAATCAGAGCTAAGCGGAAGTCTGCCCCATTGTTTGAGCATTTCTTTTGCAGGGCCAGATCCGTACCCCGCGCTTTGGTGGTGGGCAATGCACGTGGGGGCCACTTATAGCAAGCATTGTTAAAAAACATTTTCATTCTAAATTTCTGTCAAAATAGAGCTAACGGAACCTATCTCTGTATACCTGCTAGACCATTGTTTCAGCAGGCCAGTAGTACCAGCGCTTTTGGTGGGCCACGCACGGTAGTACAGCGGCCATTCATGCTACCACCGGCATTGTTAAAACATTACATTATATTAGAAATAGAGCTAACGGAACCTATACTACATACCTGTTAGACAGTTGTTTCGCACCATCATTCCACGCTTGGTGGGCCATGCACTGGGTACGGGGGCCACTCACTATGCTACCGCCGGCATTGCTTAAAACATTTTACATTCTAAATTTCCTGTCAAAATAAAGACTAACGGAACCGATCTGTATACCTCAGTTGCTAGACCATTGTTTGCATAGGCCAGTAGTACCACGCTTTGGTGGGCCACGCACGGCGGCCGCTTAATGCACCAGTATTGTTTAAAACATTTTACATCCTAAACCTACCTGGATAAAGCTAACGGAACCTATCTATAATACCCAATTGAGCCCGTTGTGGCGGGGTGGTGCCACGCTTTGCAGTGGGCCCGCGCGCGTGTCGGGGGCCACTGCCAGATGCTACCGCCGGCATTGTTAAAACATTACATTCTAAATTTCTGTAGAAATAGAGCTAACGGAACCTATCTATATACCTCGTGCCCTAGACCATTGTTTGCACCAGGCCAGTCGTGCCCACGCTTTGGTGGGCGCGCGCGCGTCGTACGGGGGCCACTATGCTACCGCCGGCAATTATTAAAAGCGTTACATTGCCTAAATTTCTCTGGGAGTGGAGCTAACGGAACCTATCTCATCCGATTGTTAGACCATTGTTTGCACAGGCCAGTCATACCACGTTTTGGTGGGCCGTGCACATCCGGTACGGGGGCCACTCATGCTACCGCCGGCATTGTTAAAACATTTTACATTCTAAATTTCTGTAGAAATAGAGCTAACGAAACCTATACTACATACCTCGATTGTTAGACCATTGTGCACAGGCCGGGTAGTACCCACGCTTAGGTGGGCCGGTGCACCTGGGTACGGGGGCCACTCATATGCTACCGCCGGCATTGTTAAACATTTTACATTCTAAATTTCTGTAGAAATCGAGCTTAACGGAACCTATACCTCGATTGCTAGACCATTGTTTGCATAGGCCAGTCATACCACGTTTCGTGGGCCCCGCGCGCGTCAGTACGGCGGCCGCCTGTTACCGCCGGCATTGTTAAAACATTTTACGAGCCTAAATTTCTATCAAAATCAAGCTTAACGGAAGCGCTGTGCCCGATTGCTAGACCATTGTTTGCACAGGCCAGTCGTGCCCACGCTTTGGGCACCGGGGGCCACTCAAATGCTCCGCCGGCATTGTTAAAACATTTCATTCTAGAATTTCTGTCAAAGACTTGGGGACGCGCTGTGTATCCCTGGATTGCTGACAATTTGTTTGCACAGGCCAGTCGTGCCCAGCGGTTTTGGTGGGCAGCGCGCGCGTGCGGGGGCCACTCATATGCTACCGCCGGCATTGTTGAACATTTTACATCCTAAATTTCTATCAAGAAATCGAGGGGCTGAAGCCCGACGTCTCTCCATTGTTAGACCATTGTTGCGGCGGCCGGTCGTGCCGCGCTTTGATCGGCCCGTGCACCTTGCCGGGGGCCACGTGCGCGGCCCGTGAAAACATTTTGCGTCCGATTTAAGGATTTATTTATAAAATTCAAGGCTTGACGGAACCTATACTCATACCTCCTTAGACCATTGTTGCGGCCGGTGGTGCCACGCTTTGGTGGGCCCGTGCGCGTCAGTACGGGGGCTGGTGCTCCCGCCGGCATTGTTAAAACATTTTTTACATCCTAAATTTGTATAGAAATAAAGCTAACGGAACATATACCTCGATTGTTCAACCCATTTGTTTGCACAGGTGGTGCGCGCTTTGTGGGCCGCGCGCGTCAAATACGGGGGCCCCTACCGCGGGGTTTTTTACATCCTAAATTTCTATAGAAACTAACGGAACCTATCTATATACTTTCGATTGTTTACAGACCATTGTTTGCAGCAGGCCAGTCATACCGTGGGCCACGCAGTACGAGACTACTCATGCTACCGCGGCATTGTTAAAACATTTTACATATCCTAAATTTTTATCAAAAATGAAGCTAACGGAACCTATCTATACATCTCGGACAAGTCTAACGTCACTTTTTCTGTGTAAAAATTTAGATCTTCTTATGAAATTTTACTTTCTATCCTTATTTATCATTAATGTTACTGGTATATCTAACGTCAAATATAATACGCAACAATTTAGAAACAGTTGAAATATCCGATCGGGGACCGAAATGTCACCATTAGGCCGTACACAAAAGCTCGTTATATAAATTAATGAATACTTATATATATTTTATGTTTATATAACGGTAAATGTGATAAATTTTTTTAAATTCGTAGCTTAACATAACATCAGAAGCAAT